>NLAC01001425.1:0-85022 GCA_002374635.1 Metschnikowia sp. 04-218.3
AACCAAATGAACCAAATGAACCAAATGAACCAAATGAACCAAATGAACCAAATGAACCAAATGAACCAAATGAACCAAACCAACCTGCTGAGTCAAATCAACCAGTCGTCAAGGACCGTTATAAGAATCAAAAAGACAACAACGGAATTGCTTGTGACACATATCGCTCAAAGAAACTCGTGGATGTTCCTGACGAGTGTATCAAGCCAGTCTTCTGTGTCTGGACCACCGGGTGGAAGATGGGCTGTGGCGTGACCAGATTGGACACCTGGACCAAGGAACAATTGATCGGAATGAACTTGCTGCCCGATTGTATCGGAGAAGTCATTTGCCGTAGGGACGAATTTTATGACCTAGACGATGAGCCTGCCGAGGCAACTCAACCTGCTGAACCAAACCAACCCGCTGAACCAAATGAACCAAATGAACCAAATGAACCAAATGAACCAGTCGCCAAAGACCGTTATAAGAACCAGAGCGACAACAACGGAATCCCCTGTGAAACATATCGCAAGGCAGAGATCGAGGACATTCCTGAGGAGTGTATCAAGCCGGTGTTCTGTAACATCTATTACGCCCTCGACAAGTTCTTATGTGACAGGGTCAAATGGGACACCTGGTCTAAGGAAGAATTGATCGAAAGGAATATAGACAAATTATGTGTCGGTGATGCCATTTGCCAAAAGGAGGACTATTATGAGCCGGACTTTTAGGCGGAATATTAAGTTATTCGGATGCGTTTTTTGATGCAATCAATTTCCTGTAGATCTCCCTTGTAAAAATAAAAATTGTTCATGACTTTATTCAAGGCTCATCAATGTTCCTTATTGATGGCACCCTATTGAAGGCTGGAATGAATCATGTCACGTGACCTTCGCACACTTTTTGCATTTCCACATTGTAAAACTAAAGTCGATTTTTGCCAGAAACGAATTGCCTTATCTCACAAATTTTTCATCCGAGACATAATTCATGACAACGGCCATTTGAAGTTCAACCACCTGATAACGAGAAAGTTGGCCAAGTCTTCATTGAATGTTTGCGAGGTTTTTGACAGATTCGATTCGGCATCACTCATTGAAGTTAGCTCATTCATGTTTCTCTCGTTCTTCTGCCCAGCCATTGTGTGGCCGGTTTCATTCTTAACATGAATTTTCAGCCGGTTCTTGTCTGTCCGGATTCATTATCAACAGGAACTTGATTGACTTGAAGGTTAACGCTCGGTAACATGCCTGTCTGTATATAATTGTAACAAGATCTCAGTGCAGCAAACACGAATAGCTGGATCGGGTAGAAATGAAACACCAATCGAAACAGATTGGAAACAGATTGGAAACAGATTGGAAACAGATTGGAAACAGATTGGAAACAGATTGGAAACAGGTTGGAAACAGGTTGGAAACAGGTTGGAAACAGGTTGGAAACAGATTGGAAACAGATTGGAAACAGATTGGAAACAGGTTGGGAACAGGTTGGGAACAGGTTGGAAACAGATTGGAAACTGATTGGAAACTGAAACAGATTGGAAACAGATTGGAAACAGATTGGAAACAGAAATGGGATTCGATGGATCTAGCTGACGAAAGAAAACTTAACAAAATCGAAACAGTCGCATAAATGAGACAAGGAGTTAATGCGATGACTGAAACAGTCATGAAACTGAAACAGTCATGAAACTGAAACAGTCATGAAACTGAACCCCAAGAAACTGAAACAGCCATGAAACTGAAACCCATGAAACTGAAAAAATCATGTTACTAAAACAAGTTTTTGAAACAGTCTTAAAACTGAAACAGTCATGTACCTGGTACCATCATGTAACGAAGACAAGCAGGCAAAGACAAGTCTGAAACAATAATGAAACTGCCCAAGTATGGAGCTGGTGCAATAGGAAACAAAAGTTAGTAATCCCTGAAACAATCATGTAACATATGCAACTGCTTTGAATCATAGAAGTAGCTCTTACCAATAAGAAACCATGTCTAGACCTCATTGAGCTGGTATTTGATTTGAAGGACGTTCTGAAGTTGACAGATTGACAGCCAACTACTCCGGTCTCTTTAAGTCATGGAAGGTACATTGGTGCTGCTTTTCAAGACATGGGAATTTCTGGCGTGGTTAAAGAGGAAAAAAAGGTATTAATTAATAATTCACTGGGAATGGGGGGGCGTATTTATATATCTCAAGGCGGGGGAGGCTGCAAAAGCAGGTGACACAAAAGCACACCCGCGCGCACATATATAAACGGGTGATCCCCACCGGTTTTTGTACCCCAAACTTGCGGTACCAGACGCGAAACGGTGCACCACAAAAGCCAAGCCCTGAGACCCACTTGGAAATCCCTCGAATCCGTTTAAGTCTCTAAACCCCGTGAAAGTCTCTAAACCCGGTGAAAGTCTCTAAACCCGGTGAAAGTCTCTAAACCCGGTGAAAGTCATTGAAACCCGTGCATCAAGTTTCCTAAACCCCGTGAAAGTCATTGAAACCCGTGCACCAAGTTTCCCAAACCCGTGCACCAGACCCGTGCATCCTAATATTCGCAACGACATTGATTTTCCACTTATAATAGCGATTCCCAGTCACTTGCGCGTCATGAGCATTTGGGCAAAACGCGTCCTACAATCAAGGTTCCCACTCCTCCATTTTCTGCATAGACCCTTTCGGCACCAAACCATGGCCCAGCAATCGATTCTTAATTTCTTTGGTGGTTCTACCAACTCCTCGGCCAAATCAATCAAACGGCCCAATTCCGCCTCTTTGGAGTCCCCCAAGAAAGTCCGGAAATTAGACACGCAAGAAAAACAAGACAAACAAGATGTGAAACGTGGTCAAAAAAGTCCCGAGCCTGATAGTATAAAGAGAGAGACCCAAAGCCTGAGTCCGAAAAAGAGCCTGAGTTCTAATCCAGAAAGTCCTAGCCCTGAAACTGCAGAAAGTCCTAGCTCTGAAACTGCAGAAAGTCCTAGCTCTGAAACTGCAGAAACTCCCGAAACCAGTCTTTCAAATGCATCCAAATTGATAGAATTAACGGAAAAAGCCCCACCTGTTCTTGCCCAAAATTCCTCTACTATTTCCTATGCCAAATTGACTTCTGTTCTAGAAATGGTAGAAAAAGAGTCTGGCCGCCTCAAAATGACCGCCATCATCTCGGAGTTCTTCCTCGAGGTGTTGCAGCAATTCAAGAGCCCCCATCAATTGACGGTTGTGGTGTACTTGATGATCAACCGTCTTGGGCCCGATTACGAGCCCGACTTGGAATTGGGGTTGGGTGAAACGCTTCTTATAAAGGCCATCAGTGAGTGTTATGGCCGTCCAATTGCCAAAATTAAGAAGGATTACCATGATGTGGGAGATTTGGGGTTAGTGGCACAGAAATCTCGTCTGGGTCAGCCACCCATGTTCAAGCCAGCACCTTTAGATATTGAACAGGTCTTCAATAACCTTACTAATATAGCCAAATCCAGCGGAAAAGACTCCCAGTCCAGGAAAATCTCCATCATTAACAAAATGTTGACATCTTGCGATATGAAGAGCAGCGAGGCCAAATTCTTGATCCGATCGTTGGAGGGCAAGCTCCGGATTGGTCTTGCAGAGAAAACTGTGCTTGTGGGAATTGCCCAGGCCTTTGTCAACTACGAGAACACCTCCAAAAAGCGAGTTCTGCCTGAAACCTTGTCCAAGGCCGAGGATATTATCAGGGAAGCGTTTTCGCTTGTTCCCAATTATTCGGTGATTATTCAAACGTGTTTGGAACATGGAATCGCCAACTTATTGGAGCATTGTCAGCTCACAGCAGGAATCCCCTTGAAGCCAATGTTGGCCAAGCCTACCAAATCAATTGGCGAGGTTTTAGACCGATTCCAGGGCGAGGAGTTTACTTGTGAATACAAGTATGACGGAGAAAGGGCACAGGTGCATTTGCTAGACTCGGGCGAAGTCCGTATCTACTCCAGGAACTCGGAGGACATGTCACAACGGTATCCTGACTTGGTGGCCATTGTCAAGGACTTCATTAAGCACAACAACCAACAGGAAACGTGTGCTTCGCCAAAATCGCTCATTTTGGACTGTGAGGCCGTGGCGTGGGACCGAGAAACAAACAAGATTCTTCCCTTCCAAGTCTTATCGACCAGAAAAAGAAAAGATGTCAATGAAAAGGATATAAAGGTGCACATCTGCCTTTTTGCATTTGATTTGCTCTGCTACAATGGTGAGTCGCTTATTACGGAGTCGTTTCATGCCAGAAGACAGAAGCTTTTTGATAACTTTGCCCCGATCGATGGTAAGTTTCATTTTGCTACTTACAAAGACTCGTCAGATTTGAACGAGCTCCAGGTCTTCTTGGACCAATCCGTCAAAGATGCATGTGAAGGGTTAATGGTTAAGATGCTCCATGGAAAGGACTCCTTCTACGAGCCGTCCAAGCGGTCACGGAACTGGCTCAAGTTGAAGAAGGATTACCTTGCAGGAGTAGGAGACTCTCTTGATTTGGTGGTCATTGGTGCATATGTTGGAAAAGGAAAACGGACGGGATCATACGGAGGTTTCTTGCTTGCTGCCTACAATGATGATACGGGAGAATATGAGAGCACGTGCAAGATCGGTACGGGATTTTCCGATGAGGACTTGGTCAGCCTCTACCAACGACTCAAACCACATGAAATGACAGGACCTAAGCCGTTTTATGTGTACGACACGACCAACCCCAACGCCAAACCTGATGTATGGCTCGAACCCACATCAGTATTTGAGGTCTTGACTGCAGATCTCTCACTCAGTCCCATTTACAAAGCTGCCCATTCTGAATATGGAAAGGGCATCTCATTACGGTTTCCTCGGTTTTTACGATTGAGACAAGACAAGGGCGTTGAGGATGCCACGACCTCCAGTCAAGTGTCTGAGTTTTACCAACGGCAGGCGAATTTGAAGTAATAAAAGATTGGCTGAACAATGAAAGAAGATGGTTATGTGCATGATGATTTTTGCAGCTGGATGAAAGTAGATTACTTATAAATAGAATTGTAATTTAGAAAGTAAGATAAAATAGGACGTTGGTATGGGATATAGATCGGGATGTATGCAGTTTTTACTTATATGCAGGTTTAGTGTATGCAGGTCCAGTATATGCAGTCCTTTATCTTTATACAGTACCGGTTTATATGCAGTCCTATACTTATACAGTCCTTTAAAATTCCCATAACATTTTTAATTATATAAGAAATTAAAGGATATTCGTAAGAATCCCAATGTTTGGTATTCAATTTGAAATGGTATTATAGTACAATCCCGTGACTTCTATTACTCAAAACATTATTTAATACATGTAATCAGTAAAAGTCTCTAGAAATGATATTCGCAGTATCAAAAATTGATACCTTAAATATTCAAGTATCACAATTCAAAAATGTCTTTTCCATGTTTTACCCACTATTACCATTTTCTGTTTTCCATTTTCTGTTTTCCATTGACTGTTCTGTTTTCCGTTTTCCGTTGACTGTTCTGTTTTCCGTTTTCTGTTTTCTCTTAGTGAGTGCGCATAATTGTTTCGCAGTCTCGTGACAAGATTCTCACGCAATACAAATTATTGCTCAATATTGAAAACACTCGAATATTTAGAAACTCCAATCTCTTGGCTCTTTAATGACTCATTCGTAGCGGTATCAGTAATAGAATCAGTAATAGAATCAGAATCAGTACCCAGTAATAGTATCAGGATCAGAATCAGTCTCAGTCTCAGTACCGAGAGAATCACTAATAGTCTCAGTATCAGGTTCAGGTTCAGATTCAGGTTCAGGTTCAGGTTCAGGTTCAGTAATAGTCTCAGTATCAGTAATTGTAATGGTAAGCAATATCAATATCAATATCAGTATCAGTATCAGTAGCAGTAGCAGAAATAGTAACCAGTATCAGTATCAATAATAGTAATAGTCAGTAGTCACTAGTAGTAATGGTAAGTCGTAATGGTAATCAGTCGCAGTCTCAATATGAGTATCAGTATCAGTAGTAGTAATGGTAAGTAGTCACTAGTAGTATCAGTATCAGAATCAGCATCAGGTGAAGGTGAAGGTGAAGGTATAGGGTCAGAATCAGTAATAGTCTCAGTATCAGGTTCAGGTTCAGTATGAGTAACCAACATCAGTATCAGTAATAGTAAGCAGTATCAGTATCAGTATCACTACCCAGACAATCAATATCAGAATCAGGTTCAGGTTCAGATTCAGAATCAGTAATAGTCTCAGTATCAGCAACAATATCAGTATCAGGATCAGTAATAGTAATGGTAAGTAGTATCAGGATCAGTCTTAGTACCCAGAGAATCAATATCAGTAATAGTATCAGTATCAGTATCAGTAGCAGTCTCAGGATCAGGATCAGGATCAGGATTAGTATCAGGATCAGTAGCAGTCTCAGCAAGTAGTCACTAGTCACTAGTAGTAATGGTAAGCTGTATCAATATCAGTAAGTAGTATCAGTATCAGTAATTGTAATCACCTTGGTCACTCAGAGTCACTATTCACTAGTCGCTATTCAGTATCAGTAATAGTAAGTAGTGAGTAGTAAGTAGTGAGTAGTAATGGTAAGCAGTATCAGTCTTAGTATCAGAATCAGTATCAGAATCAGTATCAGTAATAGTAATAGGATCAGGATTAGTATCAGAATCAGTATCAGTATCAGTAACAGTATCAGTAACAGCATCAGGATCAGGATTAGTATCAGTATCAGTAACAGTAACAGCATCAGTATCACTACCCAGACAATCAGGAAAAGTATCAGTAGCAGTATCAGTAGCAGTAATAGTAATAGTAAGTAGTCACTAGTAGTAATAGTATCAGTATCAGTATCAGTATCAGTATCAGTATCAGGTTCACTAATAGTCTCAATATCAATATCAGTATCAGGATCAGTAGCAGTAAGTAGTCACTAGTCACTAGTCATTAGTAGTAATGGTAAGTAGTAACCAGAAACCAGCAGTCTCAGTCTCAGTCTCAGTATCAGTAATAGTACTGGTAAGTAGTCACTAGTAGTATCAGAATCAGAATCAGGATCAGGATCAGGATCAGAATCAGTATCAGTAATAGTAATGGTAAGCAGTATCAGTCTCAGTCTCAGTATCAGTCTCAGTAATAGTAACAGTATCAGTATCAGTCTCAATATCAGTAAGTAGCCACTAGTAGTAGTAGTAACAGTAACAGGATCAGTAATAGTAATCACCATGGTCATTCAGAGTCACTAGTCACTATTCAGTCTCAGTAATAGTAACAGCATCAGTACCCAGAGAATCAGTACCCAGTATCAGTCTCAGTCTCAGTAACAAGATCAATATCAGTATCAATATCAGTAAGTAGTAATGGAAAGTAGTCACTAGTAGTAATGGTAAGTAGTATCAGTATCAGTACTAGTAATTACCATGGTCACCCAGAATCACTAGTTAGTAGTATCAATATCAGTCTCAATATCAATATCAGTCAGTAGTAATAAGTAGTAATGGGACACGAATGATCTGGTCATTATTGGTAGCCATTATTAATAGTCAGTATTGGTAGTCAGTATTAGTAAACCACTTCCACTGATTCATCGAGTAAATACCTATTCGGGCTCCTCGCCTGGTTGGACTCACTTATTCTTTAGTTAATCTCAATCATTTCTTCTTATCTTTATAACCGAAATTGGTTCGGTGTATAAAAGAACTTTTTCAATACCTTCAAAAATGGGAACCTCCTTGATTTATATACATCAAAGATTAGACCCTTATCCATGGAACTGGTCTCTTTCAGGTCCTAAATGGTTCTGCACGAAGGCATTGCATGTGAATAAAGTCATGCTCCATTTAATATGGGTATAATGAATATCAAGGTGTTCTGGTCTTTTGAAAAACAATAAAGGCAAATATGACATTTTCACTAATGGCTTCCTTGATATAAGAAAGACTTCTAAAGTTCAATAACTTAGATTCAGTCATATAGCCTGAAATTTCAATCTATACCGAACCTCAGTTCTATATCTTATAAACCATAGTCAGTATTGTCTATATTCATCAGAATTCTTTGGTGTAATTTTCTGAAAATTCTGGTAAATGATATCCTTGTTCTTTAGAGTAGCTGATGACGGTAAGCTTTGATGAGGTAAGCTTTGATGAGGTAAGATAGGATGAGGTAAGATATGATGACGGTAAGATAGGATGACGTTCTCTTGGTAACTCTTCAGATACTGAAAGCAAAAGATTCTGGTACATGGCTGAATCAACTATGCACTCTATAATAAAACTTCATTTTTCTGGCCTGATTAAATCTCATGCGTGATTCTTAAGAGCTGTCATTGGTTCTTTTAAAACTCCTTCATCGGAGTTATCCCCGGAATTCCCTTAAATACCCCATTGTGCATGATTCATTCCGAAAGGCTTTCTTTCCGAGATCTTATTGGATCTTCCAGAGATTCATTCCGGAGATATAGGAGATCTTTCCGGAGATATAGGAGATCTTTCCGGAGATATAGGAGATCTTTCCATAGATATTGGTGGATCTTTCCGGAGATATAGGTGATCTTTCCAAGATCTCATTGAATCATCCATTAGATCCATCTTAAATCAATCTCAACAGCTAAAGAATATGGTATATACAAAGCAACTCATGAATAAACCATTAAAGATATTTCCTGCTTCATCAGAGCTCTGGATTCTTTCTCTTCGCTTAATCCCCAAAATAATAAATTGAAAAAACGGATTTCTCCACACTTTCAAGAAAACAAATGATTCCAACAGTACTTTTGGAAATTGATATGATTTTCTGAATAATGAAAAGTTTCACTAAGCACTTAAAAACAAAGCACTTAAAAACAAAGCACTTAAAAATCAAAGCACTTAAAAACAAAGCACTTAAAAACAAAGCACTTAAAAACAAAGCACCTAAAATCAAAGCACTTAAAAACAAAAGCACATTTCTAGTGTAAGGAGAAAAATTGGCTGCCTATTTCAAGGGGGGGAATGCCTTCTTTTATATTGCGACCAAGAGGGGATGAAACAAGGTTCGCGCATTTGTGCATGAGTATATGCTGGAATGGTTGCGAAATCGCACTACACCCTAAACTCCGAGATTCATCGGGAGATATTGGTTCATCCGGAGATATTGGTTCTTTCGGAGATATTGGTTCTTTCGGAGATATTGGTTCTTCCGGAGATATTGGTTCTTTCGGAGATATTGGTTCTTTCGGAGATATTGGTTCTTTCGGAGATATTGGTTCTTTCGGAGATATTGGATCTTTCGGCGATATTGGTTCTTTCGGAGATATCGGTGGGTACTGCATATAAGCCGCGCGCGTCCCTCCATACATTCAAAGTATACTACTATATACCCCTGACTCATAGATTCCAAAATCATGCAATCCCAATTTTATAAATATTATGATTGTATTATGAATAATGATTCTGACTATTGAGAAATGCCATTTTCTCGGTCCCTACTCTCAAGGATCTTCATCTTGATCTTATGGCTAAGACTATTGACCTTCATCTTCCCGAAATTAAGCTCCACATGCAGACTATCCCGAGATAAAGCTGGTGAAGCCGGGTCCTGGAAGTCAAAGTCTTCAGTAATAGATATCTGCGATCTCACTGATGATATACCTTTGTTATTATGGATCATATCCTCTTGTGAGGGAAGCACCGATTTGATATCCTCTTGTGAGGGAAGCACCGATTTGATATCCTCTTGTGAGGGAAGTACCGACTTGATATCCACTTGTGAATTCTTGGCATTCATATGAAGGTCATAGTCGGAAAAAACTGGGATGTTGGTATATGACTTGGTACGTGCATCCACCGAAATCCCATCCGATGTCGTTGAAGATACATCATCAATTATATCGCTATCGCCATTTTTCGATGATTCACTGGTATCATCGGTGACAAACATCGAGGTATTCTTTCGTGAAATCCGCCTTCTTCTTAACTGCTGAGTCTTAATTTCCTCTTCATCGGAATCCACTATTACCAGTTTCTTATGCAGGTCATGGCTGGCCACCTCCAAGAGGTTGAAATCATCAGGGAATAACTCCAAGCCATACTTATTAACAAATTCGGTAATCTCATGACTTAAGTTTTGCCGGAGTTCTTTAAGTTCTTTTATGGCGGATCCCAGGAATATCAGGAGATATAAGGGCCTAAGTGACTTGAATAAGTCCACTCCTTGTTCTCCTGTAACCAATGCCGAGTATGTCACGAGAATACCCAAGAAGTAGATGAGACACCACATACTAACCAATCCATATGATGTCAAATATTGATACTTCTTGCAATACCATGTGCAGATAGAAGCATAGAACAGGTAAAGTAATGGAGCAAAGCCCATACTGATTAAAATCTTCCACGTGGCCACCACATCATTGGCCTTAATTTTAACAGTGGAATTAGCCAATGCTGTCTTCTTTTTTTGCGCTGAAACTCGCTTGGCTAAAGCAAATACTGGAGCAAATAATATCAGCCCAGGAAATGCAAGAATGGCAAAGAGAAGAAGCTTCAAAAGTCGTCCAAGAAATATTGGCACCAAATAGAGTTTATGCGTCTCATCACACTCCTCCACATGATGATCTGGTAAATGCATATTCTGTAACACTTTGTTATAATGCAAGATCTTATTCCGGATCAGAACCATATCAGGATGATCTCGGAAAGTCTCATATCCAAGCACAAGACGCCGATTCATTTCTACTATCATGGGAAGGGGTAGATATTGGGCAAAGTGTCCTGCATACAAGCGTCTTCCTGCCTGTACCACCATTAAAGTTTCATAGTCCTGACAATTCACTGTAACTGCACGTAAGCCATTGGTAACCACCTCCAAAAGATCTTTAATAGCATCACGCAGAGAACTAGGGTCATCGTAGCGAGCCAACATTTCGGGGGAAATCTGGATAGGCGGACCAAACTCCACCACAGCACGTGACCGGAACTTATGTGCATTGAAGTAATTCATTCCACATGGAACAATCTGCACATTGCAATTGGGGTCATGACTCATAGCTCCCAATGCCATAATGGCCACTCCTGCCTTAAGAGGTAAGATTTCCGTCCGGTCATGCAGTCCGCCTTCGGGGAAAATTCCCAAACAGTTACCCCGGGAAAGGTGCTCAAAAACGTAATGGTAAACCTGTTTCTGGTCGATTTTATCTGCAACTTTGAACAGAGTACCTTTTTTTAAGAGCTCCACAATCTTCTCCGATTTTTCAAAAGGTTTTTTCAACATCAATTCAGTATCAGAATAGATTGATTCGATTTCAGACGCTCCTAGCGACTTGGGAAGCGCCAAAAGACCTCGGGCCATACACTGAGTAGTAAAACTGGTTCCAATACCTCTAACAAGTAGTGGGTTTGTATCCATATCAATCCGAATAGATCCATTCCCTGGATGTAACAAATCTTGTGGTCTGGAGACCGGAATTGAGAGCTGAGCACTGGAAAGAGGTCCTATCACTGGATGATTGTAGGATTTGGTGGCAATAAGAAAGGAAACCCTGCGCTGAGCCTCCTTACGGACTTGATTCATCAAAACGATAGGATCTACAAACTGGTTAGCGTGTGGGGCGGCCACAAAGATGACAGGACCACTTTTGGGGATCCTGAACGCTCCCCTGGGGCGAATTTCTCGGAAAAAACAGTCAAATATGATGGCGAAAAGCCACTGGATGAAATCATAGAGTAGGAGTTGTGATCTCTTGAAAGGCTTGTACAGAAGGTCCATTTTTTGGGCTTGCTTGGGGGTGTTTTGTAGCACATGAACGTTTTGAGCTATTTTGGCGTGGGATGGAGCGTTTTCCTCGCGATTTTCGGGGATCAAGGAAATATCACCTTCCTCTTTCAGCTCATGCGATGCTGAGCCTCGTGGAGGCGATTGTTCGGGCATTGATGGAGCGTAGAGGGTTGGTGTGGGTATTGATGTGTGGGTGCGCACCAAGACTAGAATTGTTGTACCTGCATATACCACAGCATATCAGTAAAATCGAGAAAAGTGGTGTACGGACCCGCAGAGAAAAATGGTGCACGGGTTTAAAAAAGAATTGGTGCACGGGTTTAAAGAGAATTGGTGCACGGGTTTAAAGAGAATTGGTGTACGGGTTTAAAGAGAATTGGTGTACGGGTTTCACAAATATTTCAACTACAAAGATCCGCTTCACACAGGGACTTCCAGAGATGATTATGGACTGCATTTAACCTTCCAAAGTAGGCTCTGTGATACACGAGCAATGTTCTGCGCTAATCTGGGCCAAAATCCCAGATTGGGAATTTTTCATCACGCCGGCCTGCATATACGCACGTGCGTCACCACCGGCCCCCCCACGTGATCATTCCCTCGGTTTAGCATGTGTTAGTGGCATCGCCTCCACACCACTGCATCTTTGAAAATAAACCTGCATCTAGTTTATCTGTAGTCAATAATGGAGGAGCCACTTTCCAAATGATTTCCGAGGGTACATTTCGAGAGACAAAGGGAAAAGAGAAATTTTACTCCCTCGGTGGTCCTGCACACACACACCCTCGGGCCCCTGGACTATTGTTATCGGCTGCACCCAAGACTTGCCGGGAGGGGCTCAGGTGCGCAATGCCGGATTTAGAATTCCGGAACCGGGAAAGCAAAGGGTGCAAAACACATGATATTGAAAGATCTGGCCACCCCACCGACCGCCGCACGTGACATTAGGTGCATGTGCTCATGCAAATGCAGCTGAAATCGAGGCCGGAAGCAATTCCGAGGGTTCGTCCAATGCACAGTTAACCGACCACGAGGTATTTATTCCATAAAGGCTAGGTTAATGCGAGGCCGACTTTTGGCCCAATCCGGACTTTTCCATGTAGCACACTTTAATGTATGTAGAGCAAGAATAAACGTACATGATTGAAACAGACATGAAACAGACATGAAACAGTTATGAAACAGACATGAAACAGTCGTGAAACAGTCGTTAAAACGACTACGTAACACTATTAAAGTCAGGTACAGCAACTAAAACGGCCCATGAACCAAGAAACAATCCAGAACCACCGTAGAACAATCAGTATAACCATTATGTAGATGAAACAAACATGAAACAAAGCTAAAACAGACATGAAACAGTCGTGAAACAATCCTAAACAATCCTAAACAATCCTAAACAATCCTAAAACAATCCTAAAACGATCCTAAAACAAATACTACAAGCTCGAACAATACCCCTCTCAAAACGTATAACCACCCTTACACACAATCATCACCAAAGCTTATAATACCAAGTAGTACATTGAATTGGAGGAACAATGACCGGCATAGAAGACAGTCAGCGCACACCAGCAGCAGCGCGCAGTCGAGGTGGAGCGCCCGGCCACCAGAGCCATTACCCCGGTTTTCGCGAACCTCGGTGCCCACTTTTCTCGCCCTCGGTTTCCGGGGAACCTTCGCTGCCTCCCCGCAACTGCCCACCATAAATAGCCCTCCTCCCCCCCCCACCTCATTCTCTCCCTCAGCTTTTTTCTTATCGCACTGTACCTTATCAATCTACACAGGTTACAATCTCCCCGCGCCTTATATATACATATATACCCCGTTATATATCCCGTCCTTCTGTCGCGCCATTTGTCTACATTTACTACTACTACATTCTTCCTCGCGGATATCCAACCTTATCTAACACATAACCATGACCATTTCCTTTAAGGACCAGGTGGTCGTAGTGACCGGAGCCGGAGGCGGTTTGGGTAAACATTATTGTCTTGAGTACGCCAAGCGTGGAGCTAAAGTGGTGGTCAATGACTTGGGAGGCTCTTTGTCTGGACAAGGTGGTGATTCCAAAGCTGCAGATGTCTTAGTCAATGAGATTAAAAAGGCAGGAGGAATTGCTGTGGCTGATTACAATAATGTTTTGGATGGTGATAAAATCATTGACACTGCTATTAAGGCATTTGGCACTGTGCACGTGGTCATCAACAATGCTGGAATCTTACGTGATCAGCAATTCAAGAAAATGTCTGATAATGACTTCCAATTGGTCACTGATGTTCATACTAATGGTGCTTTTAAGGTTACTAAAGCTGCTTGGCCTTACATGCAGAAACAGAAGTATGGAAGAATCATTAACACCTGTTCTCCTGCAGGATTATATGGAAACTTTGGCCAAGCTAATTACTCCGCTGCTAAATCTGGCTTAATTGGTTTTGCTGAAACTTTGGCTAAAGAAGGTGAGCGCTTTAATATCAAGGCTAACACCATTGCTCCTCTTGCACGGTCTAGAATGACTGAATCCATCTTGCCTCCTCCTATTTTGGAGCAATTGGGCCCGGAAAAGATCGCCCCTCTTGTGTTGTACTTGACTTCCGACTCCAACACCTCCGTCAATGGCGATATCTTTGAGGTTGCTGCTGGTTTCTTTGCCCAGATCCGCTGGGAGAGATCCGGTGGTGTTTTGTTCAAGCCTGACGAATCCTTCACTCCCGAGCTGGTATCCAAGCGCTTTGCCGAGATCATGGACTTCGACGACTCCCAAAAGCCTGCATTGTTGAAGAATCAATACCCTAAGCAGTTGAACCAGTATGCAGACTTGATTAAGGCTGCTCATCAATTGCCTCCTAACGATAACTCCGGTGCTGCTCCTGTCAGTGTCAAGGGCAGAGTTGTGGTGATCACTGGTGCTGGTGCAGGTTTGGGCCGTGACTACGCTTTGGCCTTTGCCAACGCTGGTGCCAAGGTGGTGGTCAACGACTTCAAGGACCCCTCCAAGGTGGTTGAGGAGATCAAGAAGGCCGGAGGTGAGGCCCATGGTGATACTCATGACGTGGCCACTCAAGCCAAGGAGATCATCGACAATGTGATTGGCAAATACGGCACCATTGATGTGTTGATCAACAACGCCGGTATTTTAAGAGACCGTTCGTTCGCCAAGATGTCGTATGACGAGTGGTTACAGGTTCAAAAGGTGCACTTGATCGGCACTTACCAATTGTCGAGATTGGCATGGCCTCACTTCTTGGAAAAGAAGTTTGGACGTATTGTTAACATCTCTTCGACCTCCGGAATCTACGGTAACTTTGGTCAGGCCAACTACGCCGCTGCCAAGTGTGGTATTCTTGGACTCTCCAAGACCATGGCCATCGAGGGCGCCAAGTCCAACATCAAGATCAATGTGGTGGCTCCTCATGCTGAAACTGCCATGACCATGACCATCTTCGAGGACAAGGACAAGGACCTCTACCCACCTCGGTTGGTGGCACCTTTGTTGATTTTCTTGGCTTCCGACGATGTTCCAGTGACCGGAGAAACCTTTGAGGCTGGTGCAGGCTGGATCGGAAACACCAGATGGCAAAGAGCCAAGGGATCTGTGTCCAAAGATGTTGAGACCACCCCCGAGTTCATTGGTGAGCATCTTGGCGAGATCACGGACTTCTCCACCGACACTGCCAACCCTAAGTCTACCCAAGAAGCATCCATGGCCATCTTGAGCGCCGTCCAAGGCGACGACGACGACGATGACGATGAAGAAGACGAGGACGAAGAGGAGGAAGACGAGAAGCCTGAGAACATGCCAGACCCAGTGTTTTCTTGGGACGACAGAGATGTGATCTTGTACAACTTGGGCGTTGGATCCAAGCGCAAAGAGTTGAAGTACGTTTACGAAAACGACACCGACTTCCAGGTGCTTCCTACATTCTGCCACTTGCCCACGTTCAACTCGGTCAAATCGCAGGTGACTTTCTCACGGTTGTTAAAGAATTTCAACCCTATGCTCTTGCTTCATGGAGAACACTACTTGAGAATCAACAAGTACCCTATCCCCATCGAAGCTTCAGTCACTACATCCTACCACCCCTTGGCCATCACTCAAAAGGGCACCAATACCATTGTTGTGCAGGGATCCAAGTCCGTGGATCAGAAAACCGGCGAAGAGCTCTTCTCCAATGAAGCCACGCTTTTCATCCGAAAATGTGAAGGAGAGACCAAGAAGTATGCCGAAAGAAGAACCTTTGCTATGGAGCAATTTGTGGCACCAAAGTCCGAACCTATCTTCATTAAGGATATCCACACATCCGATGACCAGGCCGCTTTGTACCGGTTGACGGGAGACAGAAACCCTTTACACATTGATCCAGTCTTTGCACAAGGAGCCAAGTTTGAGAATCCAATCTTGCATGGGATGTGTACATATGGCTTGGCAGCTAAGGTGTTGGTGGATGAATTTGGACTCTTTAGTGAGATCAAGGGCCGTTTCACCGGCATTGTATTCCCTGGAGAAACCTTAAGGGTTTTTGCATGGAAGCAGGGTGATGTGGTTACTTTCCAAGTTCATGTGGTTGAGAGAAAGACCATTGCCATCAACAACGCCGCTATCAAGTTGGTTTCTGACAAGGGCAAGTTATAAGAATTAGAATGCCTCTATTTATCTATGTATGTATTTATCATTATCAATCTTTTCATGAATGATTCTCTGTTCTTTGTTCTTTGTTTTTTGTTCCTCTTAGTATTTCTGATTCAAATAGGAGAATGTTGAATTCCAGAAGAATCAATGGATTGAAATGGTCTCTTATCTTTTGGTGTAGAACTTTGACCAAACCTGTTTAAAGTGAAGAGTCTTTCCAAAACCAGACTTCACCTTCTTTTCCTTTTAACCAATCACAAGTGATACCTTAAGGATTTGTCAAGTGATACCTTCTTATTGGGAATGACATTATCTTGTTTTGGAGTCGGTCGTGGATCCAGAAGGTGTCGAAAATGACCCTGTGAAACACTATACCCCACAACTTCTAAACATGTCCAGACCCGTTAGAAATTGCACGACTGACTCCAAAACAAGATAATGTCATTTCCATCTGTAGAGGTATACTTGAGGAAAGTATAGTCTTTCATGTAAACCTTGGAATCTTGTTCATGCATGCAAACCCTGGAATCTTGTTCATGCATGTAAACCTTGGAATCTTGTTCATGCTCTTGTAGCAACTTCTGCTCTATAACCAATAAGAACTAAAAGACACCAGTTCACTTATCAGTTATCCATGGACCAAGGAACAAAATGGTACTTTGTAGTATTCAAGTCCTGCCAGCCTAGACCAATCCAGTGTACCACAGCATTTCAAGGCACATTGGGGATAAGAGTCTTTAAACAGTCTTTCAACAGTCTTTCAACAGTCTTTCAACAGTCTTTCAACAGTCTTTCAACAGTCTTTCAAAAGTCTTTCAACAGTCTTTCAACAGTCTTTAAACAGTCTTTAATCAGTCTTTCAACAGTCTTTAAACAGTCCTTAATCAGTCCTTAATCAGTGTAACAAACAGTGGCATGTAAGTTCAGGATCAACAATGTTTGATCAAAAGGGTATTAATATCAGCTTGTCCATTTGAATGTTCCATTAGGTTCTTTTCTTTGGTTCTTTTCTTTGGTTCTTTTCTTTGGTTCTTTCCATTGGTTCTTTTCATTGGTTCTTTTCATTGGCTCTTTTCATTGGTTCTTTTCATTGGTTCTTTTCATTGGTTCTTTTCCTTGGTTCTTTTCATTGGCTCTTTTCATTGGTTCTTTTCATTGGTTCTTTTCATTGGATGCCTTGAAACATTAATAACAAATAGACATTCTTGGAGTTTCAATGGAGAAGTGCTTCCTTTTTTGCCTTAAAGTTTCCAATGAGGATGAAAAAAAGACGGGGGAAGACGTGTATTTATAGTTTGAGGAGAGAGTGCAGTCGATTTGCAGCCATTCCTCATTCGAACATTCCCACTTATCATTCACCATAGAATTCTCTTCAACTTAAGTTATTGCCACTTTTGAATTAGCTCATTGCCTTTCTCAGAAATAATCACTATTAGCCTGTATACATCTAACATGCATTCCAGACCAAACTCGAATTTTGTTCTTTTTCAAGTTATTCCTTTTCGAATTTTTCGTTTTTTTTCTTTTTCAAATTTTGTTCTTTTCCAATATCTTTATTGTAAGACTTTGTGGAGCAATTGCATGGACTAGTAATTGCACTGTTTGGAGGATTAGGGGTCTCCGGGAGTGGGCAATCCAACGTATACCTTGAACAAGTCGTAGATCAACCATTGGAAACCTGTCAAAGTACCGACCATGGCAATACGCACAGACAAGCCATTCCATATACCAGCAAAACCAATCTGGCCGTAGATTCTGGAAACCGCCTGGCCCAAAGACTCAGTGGCCTTCTTGTTGGAATTGATCTGGACTCCATCACATCGGCTGGGTGGGACACCCAGAACAGAAAATACCGGCAATGTAACCTCCCATGAAAGACACTCCTGTTTGTTGCAAAGAGGTGTAGGAAGACACAGTCTTTTCCAGGTATTTTTGGATTCGTTCCACTGTCTTTTCGAGGTATTTTTGGATTTGTTCCACAGTCTTTTCGAGGTATTTTTGGATTCGTTCCACAGTCTTTTCGAGGTATTTATGGATTCGTTCCACTGTCTTTTCGAGGTATTTATGGATTCGTTCCACAGTCTTTCGAAAGAAGCAAACTTGACCATCGTGTAAGGGATTTGACGGGCCCAGAAGGGTCCCAAGCCCTTGTAAACACCAGCATTTCCATCCTTGGCTGTGATCGTGGTCCAGCCGTCAAACACAGAGTTGACATGACTTGGAATGGTGGTCTGACTCTTGACTTTGATGGTTTCGAAAGGATACAATGCAAGATCGGCCAAGAACTCAGCAGAGGCCGAGGCACCCAACAACACTCCAGTCTTGTACTTTTCAGCGTATTCGACACCCACAACATCAGAGTATTTCTTCTTAAAGAACTCGTAGAAGCCGTACTTACCTGCACCCTGGAGCGAGTATCCGATAAAGGTAGCACCCACACCGGTGAAGATGGAGTCACCACCGTACAGGCAACAAAGTAGTCCTTGGAGAAGCGCGTGATTCCTCCTTTTTTAGGAGCAGACATGTTTTTGGCTAAGAATTGAATATATCGATAACTTTCCCTGGG
Organism: Metschnikowia sp. 04-218.3; assembly: GCA_002374635.1. NCBI lineage: Eukaryota > Fungi > Ascomycota > Pichiomycetes > Serinales > Metschnikowiaceae > Metschnikowia > Metschnikowia sp. 04-218.3. The sequence continues at coordinate 18,938 of NLAC01001425.1, forward strand.
TATATGGATCTTTCGGGTTGAACGCAACAATGGAAATCATGAATGCTTTCTTATCTGAACTCATCGGTTAAGCCCACAGAGGTTCTGTATGATGAAATGTCCCATTTCGTCACCAACACTTGTTCTTTCGGCGCCATAGTTTGATAAAATAGCTTGTTTTCGGAATGGCTCAACAACTATGATTTATCCACATGAAAGCATCCTAAGACGGCGGTGAAGAGAATTGAGGATGGTGGTATAATCCTACCAAACCCACGGGCAAATGAACCGAGGTAGAAGTACATTCTTTGTCTAGTCCAGAAAAAGCAACATGAAAAGCGGCGACTTCTTTAAGGACTCCTTGATCAAGTAACGGAAATGGGATGAGTCGGAATTTGAAAGGTAAGTTTTACCCGGTGTCTCTTGCTCTTCTAAATGGGGATTAGAGTTTGCTCCAGGGTATGACACAGAGGAATTGATGATTCAAGCAAGGACAATTTGATGAGCCCGAATCACCGGAATATGATCCTGTAGTTGGAAATTTGAAGATCTAAAGCGTCTAATCATCCTAAAAGGCTAAAACAACACCCAGACCACCACGGATTTGTACCAAGAATCTATCCAAGAATCAATACCAAGAATTTGCAAGACTGAGTTCCACCAAATCTATACCCTGTATAGTCTTAATTTTATCCTCGCGAAGGCGTGGAGATATCTCTATTTATACGTCGATTCCCACTATCCGGATTAGTATAAAACGTTAAATCAAACTCTCTTGAAAATAAATTCCACTCAATGCACCTCAAAATATACCTATGAATATATAGTATAACCACTTAATTTCAAAGTACCATATAATCATCCAATAATTATTTTCTTGTAGCCATTAAAGTTATTGAAACTGTAACCATAGGTAGAAGTATCAGAATGGAAAGATGTCCAGCCCATATACCAGAATTATTGATCAATTGCTAGACTAGAGTGAAAACCCCCAAAAAAAAGGTGTAGAAATGTAAAGAAAAAGAAGGGGAAAAAAAGGTGAGAAAAGTGGGAATATGCTTCCTTTTATATTGTCGCATGAGGGGTTGTCATTTTGTGCATGATATTGTGCATGCGCATGGATGCGAAGCGGCATGTTTCAGATTTCGCAGCCATGAATTAGCCCCTTTTTTCGGTGTGCGAAAAATGTCCCATACTATACGTACTGACTTTTCCAGCCTCATTTAATTCTCCACTCCCTCTATTTCCATGCAGTAGATGTAGACCGGTGTATTGTACTCGATACCTGTATATTGTACTCGATACCTGCACGAATCAGAGAAATCGATTCCTCAAGTCTATACTCTCCAGTCACGTGTCTTGTTCATAACAAGTGAAGAGCATCTGGCTTTTCCGTACTTTTTCACCCTCAAGACCATGAGAATTATACTGTACAGTATGTCAATATCAATAAGAAAAAAATAGCATATGGGGAATGGACACTTGCCCCTTTAGTAGTAGACAGTGACTATAGTCTAGTAGCGGGGGGAAACTTCTGGCCTGTCTCTCTCATCTACCAATCACTCAACTGTTTGTTAGTAGGTCTCCTGGTCTTATCCATGTCATTTTTTCTTTTTTTTTTCAGTCCTTTCTGTCCATAATCTTTAAGAGTAATCTATTACTCTTTCTTACTCCATCAAGGATTTTTTGGAGTAGACTCGTGTCTATTTTTTTCTAGTCATTAGTCTAGCTTATGCACTTCAAAGGCTTATTTGCAGGACGCACAAGAATACCATGACTAAGTACTTCATGTCACTTCAGAATAATAAATAACATTAGCCCTTTTTCGTAATGTCTTCATAGACCAATCAAATGGAAGTTTCTAAAAGAGGTCATAATTGACCCAGAATTTCAAATCATACCCAAGATGCAATATCAAGAAACGGAGGATCTATTGTAGATCAAAATGCAAGCCAATCGTGGAGCATTCACCATCTCCAACTTCACCAGGTAGTCACGTGTACACATCTCGCCTGTTCAACACCTAATAATGTCCAAGAGGTGACAGTTCCTCTGATACCATTTGAAAGGATAGTGAAACCCCACAGTGGACTGGTGAAGATGACGTAATGGTCGATGGCGGGCAGAATAGGAATGTGAAGATGATGTAATGGTCGATGGCAGGCAAAATAGGATTGTGGAGAACGTCCGGAAAAGGAAGAAAGAGGTGAACATGGAGGGTGTGACTCGAAACCTCGGTAAAGTCGCTAGTTGAGATCCTGCTCTGTTAAGAATTACCATAAATAAATCATAGTCTTCGATATCTTCTCCCCAATGTCAACAACAAGAAGCTTGTGCTTCCCCAACCACCCCAACCAGATGTCAGTGTAGTAAAACTATCCGTTGTAATCAAAATCCTAGATTAGTCATTAGTGGAGTATTAGTCATTAGTGGAGTATTAGGAGTGGATTATTTTGGAGTGACCACATGACTTGTTTTCTGTGATGAAGGACGACGAAGCGGTTTTATACGCCATGAACGCCATGAAAGATTCGTTTAAATAGTTTGCCATTTTCATCAGTACCATTTTGTTGAACCAGAACAAACGCAAGACCAAAGACCAGAGTCTATAATCAAGCAACGGGACCATCAATCATGAAAGAAGCCAATCAAGCATCCATCCTGTAAATTCAGACTAATCCACGCCAAACATTTGGTCATTGATAGCCAATCGAAATTAGGGTATTTCAGAAACTTATCAAAGTCAAAATCACACCAATCAATAGACCAACCAATTGATAAATGTAAATCCATCTAGACCGTATTAATCAATAGTTATAGAAATGGCATAGGCAGATCTTTAGTTATTCTGGTGGACACTGAATTCATCCTTGGGGCTTATCCATTTCTCAGCAGCGGGGGACCCTTTATATACGTTTGCCTCCGCCCCTTAACACAAACACAAAGTGGGGAAGGTGCTTTTGTGGATACATGTGAAACACCCCAATTGAGTAATCCAACGCTCACCTGAAACCAGTGCTGCAGCTCCGCGCATATATTGCGCTTTGACCCACTTTGCCTTCCAACATGCATGACACAAAATACTATATATATTGAGGATCCCCTGCAAATTGACCTCCACTTTTTTTCCTTCGCATATATTTATTGGAAATTATCTAAACGCCCTGAATACTAATGATACTGTTTTAACAGTGTATCATTTAGTTCTCTACTTTATGGAGTACGTATTGTTTCTTGTTTTGGCTAGAGAATGGACGGTACTAGGAATCAAGTACCAAAAAATAAATGTGGTTGTAAAACGAGAATGTGGGTGAAAATATGTTAGCTGTTAAATACAGCGAAAATATCACTACTAAAGTGATGCATTTTACTATACTGATGAACTACCATGAGAAGATTGTCTGATGCCGCTCTACATGCAGTACCGTCGTATATTTCTCCTAGTCTACGAAAAGAGTCAAGCGTCAAGAGTCAAGATCAAGCGTCAATAATCAAGATCAAGCATCAAGAATCAAGATCAAGAGCCGAGTGTCAAAGGATTGGAGTGGGAATAGTAACGAGTCACTAGTATGAGGAATTGGTGGTGCATATAGTATGACACTGGCTTCTAGTGGAGTGGTAGTGGAAAATGAGCATAGTATTGGCAGATTTCGGGGAGATATTCGGAGGAGTTCTTAGAGAAGATTGGACAAGAGTGGAGAAGAAAAGATGAAAGTATGGACATGTCTGCCAGATCTAGGATCCTCGGCTTCCATCAGTCACGTACTCTTCAGTCACGTGCACCACACACCCCAACCAAGTTTAACCAAATTGGAACCTAAGCGACCATTCCCATATACACTCCGCTCCACTCCTAACTTATACTTTTCTTGTGCACTCTTATCCGGTTCGTTACTATTGTATACACTCTAGTCTTTCTGCAGATGTGAAGCCTTCCTTACATTATGACATCATTTTATTATTATGTACTAACAGTGGTTATTGATAAAAATGGCGTGTCTTGGCGAAGGCTGAGTTAGACGAGGTACTTGTCTATTGGAGATTTACATTCATTCGTATCTGCGCGTCCTGCATCCAAGGCCCCACATGTCGAGTACCCATTGTTGAAGATACATTGAAAAACTAAAGCTGGAATTTCTTTTTATAGAAGGTCTAGATTTTTGATTAACCACTGATGTGCCAGATTCGTCAATTGAATGAATCTGTTGGTTTAATTCATGTGTATTTATATGCAGGATGCGATAAATGCTGGAATAGGCATTTATGAGCTACTTCATGGCACCAACTAATATACAGGAATGGAATTAAAGGGAAAGTTCTTTGGGTGTTATATGCAAAACGGTAAGGTGTTCACATGCATTTCCAGAAAGATGATGCTTAAAGAAATTAAGGAACAAATATTGGATTTCAGGATTAGTGATTTTATGGTGATTCGCCTATAGAATAATTTGGACTGCATATACATTGAATCCTGCAAATAAACTCATTCAACCTCAAAGACTGATTCAACCTCAAAGACTCGTTCAACCTCAAAAACTCAATCAACCTCAAAAACTCGTTCAACCTCAAAAACTCAATCAACCTCAAAAACTGATTCTAACTTATTCAAAGTCTTTACTTCAACAGATTTATATGAGCAGACCTGCACATTTGGGGATCTATGTGCACACCCGTTAATTTATTGAAAGTGATTCAATTTCATCATAACGAAAGTCGAAGACCATTAAATGATCAAGGATTTGACCAATTGAGATCATTAAAAATGGAAAAAATCAATAAAATGTTTTAATGTTGATTGAGAAAAATTGGAGATTATGGCTTTCCACACCAAATTAGTCCAAGGATGTCTGGACTAGCAAGAGTTTCAGCCGTTTCAAGAGATTCTGAGGTTTGAGATTATGAGGTTTGAGATTCTGAGGTTTTGAGATTCTGAGTTCTAAAGTATTGGACTTTTAAAAAACCTAAATTATACTAATAATCTAGGATGGAATTTGAAATTTCATATCCATAATAATAATGGAGAAGAGAAAGAATTTTAAACTCTATGAATAAATTGGGTCTTGGTTTTTGATGCTGGCTATGAACACTGCAATTTTTGCACCCATTTCTCTTGAAGGTATGAGACTACCACATACTAAACTGGACAAGATGAGGATGTGTCTTATAAGTTTGGAATACAGGATCTAGATGAAACTGACACATAAGACCACTTCTGGATATAAAGGGGGGAAGCTGAAACGAAGAGACGGAGTATTTGAAACAAGATCCAAAGGGAACATCCAATAAGAGATTTCCAAAGAAAAGCCTTTCATGCAGAATCATTCAAGAAGAGGTCCCAAGAAGACTCGAGCCGTGCATAAAGATCCGGACATTGGTCTATAAAGCGGGTTTCCCTCTATATAAAGCGGGTTTCCCACTTTATTCAATGAGTATCGAAAGGTCTAGTCATATCAGAGACCGAAATCATGAATATAAATGATTGAGATTATCATTAAAGTGCCTTATTAGAGCATTAAAGATTATGGAGATTGGTGTTCTTACTTGTTGAACGTATGAAACTCGCACGTCTCATACGTACTACATAGTAAACTGGACGAGAAGTGTCTTATAAGTTTGGAATTCACCTTATACGTTTGGAAAGGTGAAAAGCTTTTGGGAGTGATTCCTGGATATACCGATCCAGCCGGAGAAATACCCAAAGAACTGGTTGATATCTTTGGAGTGGATCTTTGGAGTGGATCTGATGGAAGAATCCAATGAGATCTTTGAGATTATACATTTCAGAATGGATCCTATAGGAAAGGGAATTTATGGCATTCTGAGGTTCAAATGGTATACCATATCGTATTCCATAATCCTGATCATTTGGGGTTATTCCTGCCTCTCTGGATACCCTCTTGAAACGACTGGGACTGCATCCTAGCGTGGGGTTCATTATTGACTTTCTGCCCATTCGATGGCTTGTTTCCACATCTGCTTAGTTTGCTGCCGCAGTCTTTTTTATATCTTCAGGGAAATAAGGGCCAGTCTAGTCTGCTTAACTTTCTTCTTAAGATTCCAAGATTCCAAGATTCCAAGATTCCAAGATTCTTTTGAAAATTTTCTTTTTAAGATTCTTATAGGAATTAATGTGTGCCTAGTGCTTTGGTTTACATTCCTGTCCTTTGGAAGAAGCAAAGCCTGCCACACAAAGTGGTTGCCAGGTGCTCAGACACTTTTGGACGTCAAGGTTCTTGACCTTCCAGCATTCACCCATGTCCACTTTAAAAGGAGTATATTGTCCTTGGATCCAAACAAGAACCCGTGGCCAATCTTGCCATAGTTTTGCACCTCATTATTGTTATAGTCGGTATAAGTGATGACACCATTTCCATTTTAAGAATAGGGACTTCTGGGAAACGAGGGTATATCTTTTGGTTCTTCTATATTGCTTTATTATTATATTAGCAAGGCTGAATGATATTTGTCAATTAGTACAGACTACAAACTACTGACTACTGACTACTAGTACGGACTACTAGTACAGACTACAGACTACATTCTTGATTATTGATTACAGACTACAGACTAGTTTATCATGTGAACATATCATTAAAATGACCAGAGTCTTGAAGGTTTTAGACTAACATATTGTCATGTGGACTATATTCTGAAGCAATATTCTTGCATTAGATTAAGAAATATGGTATATATCCAGAGAGAATCATATCTCTCTATAATGGTTGTTGAATCACTGACTGATTACTGACTGATTACTGACTGATTACTGACTGAATACTGACTGATTACTGACTGATTACTGACTGATTACTGACTGATTACTGACTGATTACTGACTGATTACTGACTGATTAGTGAAATGAATGAATCCTGGTTTAAAAAACATTCACCTTATGATTTCCACCACCAGTCTTCCATAAATATTCCAGTCTTCTTCTTTGGTTTGAAAATGCAAAGTTCATAATCAATATAGATGAACTTTGAAAATCTATTGAGAAGAGATGTTACATTGATATCAATAGGGGCATACACATCCTTGGGTTATTACATGCTTTACAAGAAAAGATTTCATTGACAAATACCGTGCTAAGCATTCTCTGCCGAGCAATCAACTATAGATTGCTAGACGTGGCAGAGACTCTTATTGGAGACTACCAGCCTGGGTTCATTCCAGGTAGATCGATTGACTCAAACATCACGCATTTCAAAGAACTTGTGAGGGTGGATATAGAGAGGTGAATCTGGAAAAGAAGAAACTATTCTTATAACTTTATTTATTGGTATAATCTTTAAACCAAGGTTCTATTAAAGAAATCAAGGGATAAAAGCCAATGAAGTCTCTTAAGAATAATTAAGAATAATTAAGAATGAGGAGGTAATCAGAATGGCCAAAGCAATAGTTTCAATACAAAGTTGTTCCGTGAAGAAGGTTCTGGTCATTAAAGTAAGCGGTTTGCCAGTTTTTGAAGGTATTGAAAAGTCCAATTCTACCAGACATGGAAAGAGTTCTACTAGAACCAACTTTATAAATATAATAAAGTGCCTTCTTAGAGTATTAAAGATGGAGATAGAGGTTTTTACTCTGGTGAATGTTTCCTATAACCCGTAACACTTTTACAGTAGGCACTAGAGCCAGTGGTCTTTACTAGTCTTTAGTCTTTAGTCTTTAGTCTTTAGTCTTTAGTCTGTAGAATTGTATACACACAGATTAGAGTAAGAGGTTAAAGTGATTTCTAATCAAAGATTATCTATAGAAGTCTTGAGTATTTGAGGTTACATTTTGGGAGATTCAATTGAATTGAGTTTTCCATCGTTACATCGTTTTATGTTTGTTTCTGCTTATAACGAATCCTGGATTGATGAATCACTTGGCTGGTATGTATTCTACCATTTATGTACTGTACTATTTTAAGTATTCTACTATTTTAAGTACTCTACTATTTCAAGTACTCTACCATTCTATGTATTCTACCATTCTATGTATTCTACCATTTTGATGTACTCTACCATTCTATGTATTCTACCATTTTATGTATTCTACCATTCTATGTATTCTACCATTTTGATGTACTCTACCATTCTATGTATTCTACTATTCTATGTACTCTACTATTTCAAGTATTCTACTATTTCAAGTATTCTACCATTTCAAGTACTCTACTATTTCAAGTACTCTACCATTTCAAGTATTCTAGTAAATCACCATTTTAAGTATTCTACTATTTTAAGTACTCTACCAATAAGTATTCTACCATTCTATGTATTCTACCATTTCAAGTACTCTACCATTTTAAGTATTCTACCATTCTATGTATTCTACTATTTTAAGTATTCTACTATTTCAAGTACTCTACTATTTTAAGTACTCTAGTATTTTAAGTACTGTACCATTTAAGTACTGTACTATTTTATGTACTGTACTATTCTATGTACTGTACTATTCTATGTATTCTACTATTTCAAGTACTGTACTATTTTATGTATTCTACTATTTTATGTATTCTACTATTTTAAGTATTCTACTATTCTATGTATTCTACCATTTTAAGTACTCTACCAATAAGTACTCTACTATTTCAAGTACTCTACCATTTCAAGTATTCTAGTAAATCACCATTTAAGTACTGTACTATTTAAGTACTGTACCATTTCATGTACTCTACTATTTAAGTACTGTACCATTTAAGTACTCTACTATTTAAGTACTGTACTATTTAAGTACTGTACTATTTTATGTACTCTAGTATTTCAAGTACTCCACCATTTCATGTATTCTACCATTTAAGTACTCTACTATTTAAGTACTGTACCATTTAAGTACTCTACTATTCTATGTACTCTACTATTTTATGTACTCTACTATTTCAAGTACTGTACCATTTTGATGTACTCTACCATTTTATCATAGTATTCTAGTAAATCACCATTGAGAGCACTAGAGTTGGTACTGGAACAATCTGGAAAATTATACTAGTTTAAAGAAACCTAAATCTATCAAATCAAGCTAGAAGAATACTAGAGACAATACCACATTTTCCATTTTCCATTTTTCCATTTTTCTATTTTTTCTAATTTTTTTTTTTCTATTTTTTTTTCTATTTTTTTTTCTAATACTCTTCTACTACTTTTCTAGTATATTTTAAATAATAAAATAAGCCTTTAATTTTGGTTTTTGATTTATTGGAGTGGTGTTAAGTTTCATTAATGTTGGTTAGTTTCGCACCTTTTTGACAATAAACCATGGTTTCGCAGAATGGTTCATCACACGAAAAAATCACCAATAAAGGTGACCCGAAAAAATACAAAAAAGAGAAAGAATAGAAACGAAAAAGATATGGCAATTTTCTTATTCGAATAAAGAAGAGATTTTGGTGCCAGTGGTTGTTTTTTGGGGCTTTTAGGGCCTTTTTTTGGGGCTTTTAGAGCTTTTTTGGGGCTTTTGGGCTCCTGGAAGCTAGAATGGATAGTGATTCTTTTCAAATTTATTAAAGTCCTTGAAATCTCTTTAATTCAAAATTCCTTATACTTATATTACTTTTAATAATTGGGAGAATACTCCAGAAAGTAGAATAATCTCTCCATCACCCATGGTCTTGCATATAAGCAGTAGAATAATCATCTCAATACTACATACTGAACCTTTTAGATACATTTGGATTCCCTTTATAGATACCTTTGGATAAAATCTAATTGCTTCAATTCCTTAGAGTACTTATTTCTTTGAAGACTGCATATGGCCACTTCTGAGATATACCTGTTTAGCGTGGTTCTTAATGGTTCCATACACTGGTGCCCGGATGTAATGGTGTTCATTAATCGTTGAAATGTAAGAGATTTCATTATCTTAGTTCTTTGTATTGCTTGCTAAACTTAGGTATATCCTTAACTAAGCTTACCTCCGGTAAACCTCATAGACTCAAGGAGATCCCACAGCTTATATGTTTCTTTCTAGACCATAACATGGTTACTTAAATGTCCAAAAACACAATTCACTAGATCCTTAAACATCCTTAGATCAATATATCCTTGGATCGATTCCATAGAACATGGTTATAATTTCTTCTGAAACTACATATTGCCAGATATCTAACTTCTCGCCTGTTCAATAGTCTGTAGTCTATAATACTAGTCTATAATAGTAGTAGTAGCAGTAAAGAAAAATACTATTCATTGGTATCAGTATAAGAAGTCTGTTTAGTAGTCACGGCTCAATAGTCTGTAATCTGTAGTCTGTAATCTGTACTAGTCAATAGTCAATAGCAGTAGTCTGTAGTCTGTAGTCTGTAGTCTGTAATTGTCTATAATAGTAGTCTGTACTAGTAGTAGGCAATAATAGTAGTATTTTCAAGGAGTACTAGTTGTCTGTAATAGTCTATAGGCAATAGTACTAGTCTGTACTAGTCTATAGGCAATAGTACTAGTAGTAAGTAGTAGATTCAAAGAGTACTTTGTCTATAATAGTAGTAATCAATAGGCAATTATAGTAGATGTAGTAGGAATCACTACTAGTAGTCTGTACTAGTAGTCAGTATAAAAATTCAGGAATCTGTACTAGTAGTCTGTAATCAATAATGGTCAGTAGTCAATTATCAATACTAGTCTGTAGTCTGTAGTAGTAGTCTGTATAAGAAGTCAGCACTTAGTAGTAGTCTGTAAGCAATAGAAGTCAATAATCGTAGTCTGTAATCACTACTAGTCAGTAGTCACTACTAGTAGTCAATGATAGTCAGTAGGCAATAATAGTAGTAGATTCAAGGAGTACTTAGTCTGGAATAGTAGTAGTCAATAGGCAATTATAGTAGCTGTAGTAGTAGTCAATAGTCAGTAGGCAGTAGTAGTATCAGTGTTGGACGTTGATCTTTATCTACCCATAGGTTGACTCTAGGATGTACTAATCTTTCAAAATCATGTAATTCAAGAGACGTAATGATCATAGTCTTTGTATATGGTTGCTAAACTTAGGTATATCCTTAACTAAGCTTACCTCCGGTAAACCTCATAGACTCAAGGCTGACTCAAGAAGACTCAAGCTGACTCAAGAAGACTCAAGCTGACTCAAGAAGAGTACTCTATATGTTTCTTTCTGGCCGAACATGGTTACTTAAATGTCCAAAGATGTATTTAAAAGTAACCATTTCATCTCAACCATTCATACCAAAACCTCAGACTGAAACCTCTTGAATCGTTTTTATGGAGCACGCATAGCTCAAGACATTCTTAATAATGACCTTATTGTTAGAGACGATATTGGAAGTTTATTCGCCCACAAAATATACCATACCTTTTTTAAAAGTCCAATGGGCTGTATCCAACAGTTCCTCAACCGAAGTTTCAAAAGATCAATCGGTCTTTCTTAGTATAACAACATGTTACAGTTAGTATAATAACATCTTGCAGTTAGACATGGAAATAGAGGCATTAGTCTTTTCCAAGAACGAGCGATTTTCATTTGGAAATTGCTTATTGATCTATCTAGATTTCTAACCTCTCTCTTGTTCAACAATACTAATATTAAAAGTAGTCATATTAAACAGTAGTAAGATTAAGAGTAGTCATATTAAGAGTAGAGTAATATTAAGAGTAGAGTAATATTAAACACTACCAATATATTAAAGAGTAGAGTAATAATAATAGTAGTAGAGTAATGTTAAAAGTAGAGTAATAATAAAAGTAGAGTAATATAGGAAGTAGTCCTATTAAACAGTATAGTAATATAGGAAGTAGAGTAATATTAAGAGTAGTCCTATTAAAAGTAGTCATATTTAAGTAGTTGTTTGGCGTGGTTCATGTTCCATACATTAGTACCCGGGTGGAATGGTCTTTTATCCATTCCTATAATTTAGAGAAGTAATCATCTTTGTTCTTTATATTGTGGATGCAAAACTTAGGTATATCTTTAACTAAGCTTACGTCCGTAAAACTCCCATAGACTCAAGGTTAGAGTCAAGGCTGACTCAAGGAAGCACTCTTTATATGTTTCCCTTCTGGATCATAAAGTAGTTTCTCCTTAAATCTCCAAAGATACATTTAAAGAGTAACCGTTCATCTCAGCCGTGCATACCAAACCTCCTCAGACCAAAACCTCAGACCAAAACGTCAGACTGAAACCTCTTGGATCGATTCCGGTAGCACTCTTATTGTTTCATCTGAAAATGCATATTGACCTATGCGACATGTCTCACATCCTCGCCTGTTCAACATATAGTATAGTATAGTGTAGTATACTCCATAGTATAGTATAGTGTAGTCTCTAGTATAGTATAATGACATCTGTAGTGTATGATATTGTATATAGTATACTCCATAGTATAGTATAGTGTAGTCTCTAGTATAGTATAATGACATCTGTAGTGTATGATATTGTATATAGTATACTCCATAGTATAGTGTAGTATAGTGTAGTATAGTCTATAGTGTTTAGCTTGGAGCTTAATCGTTCCATACACTGGCACCCCGGTGTAGTGGTCGTTTACTAATCTTTGTAATACAGGAGAGAGTGCTGACATCTTAGTTCTGTGTATTGTTGTGGTTGCAAAGTAATACCAGGACGTTCTCTTTTTACTAGGCTTATTCGCTACCCTAGAACATAAGAAGCCGCTTCTTATATGTTTCCTTTTCTGGTCAGAACATGGACACTCCTTCAAATCGTCCAGGAATAGAATACACGGCATTCATTTCCTAGCCACATTCTTCAAACCTCCTCGGATCGATTTCATGGAGCCCCTTCCTTGAAACCTCTTTACACCAATACCTCCTCCTGATTCCGGTAGCACTCTTATTGTTTCATCTGGAATCTGCATATTGACCCATGCCAGATGTCTCACATCCTCGCCTGTTCAACAACTACTACCGCACCATGAAAGTCTTAACTGTTGAACAGGCGAGGAGTTAGACATCTAGCATAGGTCAATATGCAGATTCCAGATGAAACAATAAGAGTGCTACCGAAATCAGGGGGAGGTATTGGTTTAAAGAGGTTTTGGTGTGAGGTTTCAGTGTGAGGTTTTGAGATGAGGTTTTGAGATGACTGTTTGAGATGACTGTTTGAGATGAAATGGTGACCTTTGAATACATCTCTGGAGATTGAGGAGTGTCCATGTTACGCCCAGAAAAGGAATACATATAAAGAGTGGTCTCTGATCTACCAGAGGTTTACGGGAAGTAAGCCTAGTTAAGGATCTTCCTAAGTCTTGCATCCACAATACACAGAACTAACATGTCAGCACTCTCTCGTGAATTACAAAGATTGGTAAACGACCACTCCACCTGGGTGCCAGTGTATGGAACAATTAAGCTCCATGCCAAACATTAACTATACGCTCCCACTTTCATATATCTAGAATAACCAATGCAGTAATAACCCCCCATAAACTTTATAAAAACTTTATAAGACTCATTAAGACTTTATAAAACTCATCAAAACTGCATCAATGAAAATAAAAAGGAACCAATTAGTCTCACCATACCAACAGACTTGTTGAATAGGTCAGATATTAGATATCTGGAATGAGTCAATGTTAGAACTTAAGCAGGTCTGAGATTTATAAACAAAGTTAGATCAATTGTATATTCGAATACGGTAAATTAACTTAGAGGGATTCCTAGACAATTCTCTACTTTCTACTTTCTACTTTCTACTTTCTACTTTCTACTTTCTACTTTCTACTGTCCCGGTAACCCTTTCAGGCTTTCAGGGCTTTTCTGAAACAGTCATCTGTCGAACATGAAACTACACGTTTCATTTTATCATTCAAGAATTCCATATTAAGGAATGCTTGTGGCTCAGGCTGATCCAATGGTTCCACTTGCCTGAGACCTTGCAGATCGATCCAAGACCACTAGATACTCAATTCTAGGGCCTGTAGGATAATTCCTAATACCATATTCAGTTTCCAGATGAAACAATAAGTATGCTAAGAATCCATCCAAGGAGGTTTCAAAGGAGGTTTCAAAGGGGCGACAAACAAAGGATATCGTGGGACCTATCTTGTCCAAGAATCTTAGTGTTCCTTGAAACCTTTAAAGTGATGCACCATTTGATGAGAGCAGTTCTAGTGGTATCTTTGACCATATGGTCACTAGCCATTGATGCATACACGTATAAAGCTTCTTTTCATAAACCACATCTTTCAAGCTTCTTTACAAAGAATTTCCAACAATATCCGGGGTTTTGGTATCATTTCTACTAGAATCTCCACTGGTCAATATCTGGTAGAAAATCCACTTGAACTTGGGTTTCAAGTTTGAATCTACAAGAATTTGTGACTTTTGCCAAACACTTTAACCTTGAATGATGATGATTTAAAGGAGTACCCCAGAATGGGAACATATAAGCTGTGGGATCTTCTTGAGTCAGTCTTGAAAAAGCCTTGAGTCAGCCTTGAGTCTATAGGAGTTTACGGGAGTTTACCGGAGGTAAGCTTAGTTTAAGAGAAACTCCTGGTATTACTTTCAACCATATACAAAGAATTAAGATGATGATGATATGTCTTGAATTACATGATTTGATGGAAGTAGTACACCCACGTACCAATCTATGGGTAGATAAAGATTAACGTCCAACACTGATACTACTACTAGTACAGACTAGTACTACTGATTACTGATTACTGATTACAGACTACTAGTACAGACTAGTACTACTAGTACTGACTACTGACTTCTTATACTGACTACAGACTGGTACTACAGACTACAGACTAGTACTTATTACTGACTATTGACTACTAGTACTATTGACTACTGCCTACTGACTACTGCCTATTGACTATTGACTATTGACTATTGACTATTGACTACTGATTACTGATTACTGATTACTGATTACTGATTACTGACTACTGACTACTGAGTACTGATTACTGAGTACTGACTACTAGTACTATGTACAGACTAAAACTATTGATTACAGACTGTTGAACAGGCGAGGAGTTAGACATTTCACATGAGTCAATATGTAGTTTCACATGAAACAATAAGCTGCTATATGAAATCAGGAGGAGGTTTCAGTCAGAGGAGGTTTCAGTCAGAGGAGGTTTCAGTCAGAGGAGGTTTGGTATGGTTGACATGAAACGGTTACTTTTAAACACATCTTTGGAGATTCAAGAAGTCTTCTAGTCCAGTATAGTATAGTATAGTATAGTCTAGTCTAGTATGGTATAGTCTAGTCTAGTCTAGTCTAGTATGGTATAGTATAGTATAGTCTTCTTAGTCTTGTATAGTCTAGTCCAGTATGGTATAGTCTTCTAGTCTACTATAGTATGGTATAGTCTTCTAGTCTAGTCTTCTAGTATAGTATAGTATAGTATGGTATAGTCTTCTAGTCCAGTCTAGTATAGTCTAGTCCAGTAGAGTCTAGTAGAGTCTAGTATAGTCTTCTAGTATAGTCAAGATCAAAATAGTAGTGATTAAGTATCTACTTTTGCCTTAAAATCTCTATCTCCAGGCTATTGAATGGGTGTCTTCCTTAAAGACAGTGCGTCACTTTGGATGCAAGTGATAGATGGGGGGAAGCCGTTTGAATATATATAGAAATGATTTCTGTAAACGCACCATATACTTCATTAACATGAGGAAAGGTTCTTGCTCTTGATCGGTTTTGCCACTATTGCCTCTGCAAAATTTGGAAGTTTCTTTGTTGCCGAAAAGGGCATCTTGAAGCTAATAACTGTTACTACATCTTTCGTATCAATGTCTTGTTCTCACTAATTTTAAGTAACATAGACCCAATTACACCTTCAGTAGTATAGTCAGTCTTCTAGTCTAGTCTAGTCTAGTATGGTATAGTCTAGTATAACATAGTCTAGTCTTCTAAGTCTAGTCTTCTAGTATAGTATAGTCTAGTCTTCTAGTATAGTATAGTATAGTCTTCTAGTCTAGTCTTCTAGTCTTCTAAGTCTAGTCTTCTAGTCTATTATAGTATAGTCCAGTATAGTATAGTCTTCTAAGTCCAATAGAACATAGTCTATTATAGTATAACATAGTCTAGTATAGTCTTCTAGTATAGTCTTCTAGGTATAGTCTTCTAGGTATGGTATAGTATAGTCTTCTAGTCTTCTAAGTCTAGTATAGTCTTCTGGGTATAGTATAGTATAGTCTGGTATAGTCTTCTGGGTATAGTCCAGTCAGTCTTCTAGTATAGTATAGTCTTCTAGTCTAGTCTTCTAGTATAGTCTAGTATAGTATAGTATGGTATAGTCTTCTAGTCCAGTATGGTATAGTATAGTCTAGTCCAGTATAGTCTTCTAGTCTAGTCCAGTATGTTAGGAATAATCATACAGCCCTAGAATTGAGTATCTGGTGGCTTTGGATTAATCTGCAAGGACTCAGGCAAGAAGAACCAGTGGAAACCATAAGGAGTCCTTAATATGGAATTCTAAATGATAAAAGGAAACAAACGAGCAGATCAGCGGCTTGATTGCAGAGGGAGGAATTTAAAACATACATTCTAAATGAAGGGTTCATAAGCCTGAGTCTATGGGAGTTTACGGGAGGTAAGCTTAGTTAAGGATATACCTAAGTTTAGCAAGCAATACAAAGACTATGACAATGATATCTCTTACATTACAACGATTAAGGAAACACCATTACATCCGCGTACCAGTGTATGGAACCATTAAGAACCATGCCAAACATTTATGGCATGTGCCGTATGGATTAATCTTTATCTCCGATATTGGAGCTTTGGAGTAATCTTTATCTCCGATATTAGAGCTTTGAAGAAATAAACCAAGATACTTTATCTGCCTCTTCATAGATTTCTTGTGGGAATTGGAATATTGGATGTATTGAAAGACACAGAGTTAACAAAAACAAAGACTTCTTTTTCTCTGGAGTGGGCCAGTTGACAACGCAATCGATTTTCTTGGACTTAGTATGGAGTCCTATTCCATCAATAGTGTGACCAAGGAAGTCAAGTGATGGTTTGAAGAACTCATACTTCTTGACGTTCACAATGAGATGTTTATCCTTGAGAATATTGACTACTCTTGGAGGTTTTCGTGGTGTTGTTCTGTTGGACTGGACCAGCATCTTCCAAGTGGATAAGGATTTGGACTTCCAAGTGGATAAGAAGGTCTGGATATCTTGGAAGATAAAAAGGTCTGGATATCTTCGAAAATCTCGTTCGTTAGACATTGAAACGTGGCAGGTTCTTCCAAAATCATCAAGAACAAATGAACCGTTTCTTGCATTCTCATTTCCAAGAAAAATATTAACCTCAAAACCAAGCCTTTTCTTTTTTTCTTCTTTTTTTTAACCATTCAGTACATTAACAAATCCTTTCAATATGAGTCTTATATAATTTGATTTATGATACTTCTTGGTTATCGATTTATAGACGTTTTATCTTCTCATATAGAGTAATCTCTTACGTATATGGACGTTTGGCTCCAATGAAGGCCGAATTCTTAGATATTTTCGGAGATATCAGTGTAATAGGTTTTATACATAATTCTACTTCATTGGTCCTTTTTGAAATTCTTTTATATCTCTTATGGAAGGTCTTATACCATATAGAATACTCTTAAGGTTCTGAATAGGTGATTATACTACTTTAGGAAAGAATGGAAAGAATGGAAAGAATGGAATTGAAGTAATTACTTAATCATGTATGTAAATAAGGTGATTGAATGGATTCTTTACCTTATAGTTATATATCTATGGTTTTTTAGCTCCATAGAGAATCCACCGACTTACATGCAGGACCTTCTATATACATATATATAACCTAATGGTCAGTTAAATACGATTACTTGTATAGTATCTATTCTGCTTCTTCTCCTGTCTACTATCAAGCAGATTATATACCATTTTATAATTTCTGTTTTTGGACTCTTAATGGCCTTTTTTGGTTTGGACCGGCATATAAGCATATACTATACCCACTACCTCCATCACCTTACTACTACTACTACTACTACTACTATTATTTGGTCATATGGTCATATTTATTTAGTCTATTGTGTCTAGAGCTTGTGTGCCAGTGGTAGCTAGATTGCTATTGCTACTTACTACACTCTCTGGGGAATGATTAATGATTAATGCGTCAGAAGCCGGACTCTTCTCGAACCTCGTTCAAGTCAGTCGGCATCATGGGGCGTCGGTAGCCCTTGAGGTTGATCGAGCACTCCACCGGCGTCTCGTTGATCGAGTCACAATACTCGGACGGAACGAATCGAGACATGGGAGTGTCGAACGTAGACGATGCATTGGTAAGCGGCAGGCTCACGGGTGGTGATGACACCGTCAACTTGCTATGCGGATAGATGCTGGGCCGCGTGATTTGCTGGCGTTGCAGCATTTTCTGGCTCACGTATGGACTTTGTTTGGGGAACGAATACGTCTTGGGCACACGTGAGGGTGACCCCGCGCTGGGTGGGGGCTGTGTTTTGACCGGCGACTCGCCGGAAAACCTATGAGGCGAGGGCTGAAACAAATTGCCGGAACTGTTTGTGCCTTCGAAGAAGTCGGGGGTATCGGGGAACAGAGAGTATGACTCCAGAAGTGACTCCAGCGATGAGAATGAGGGGCTGAGCGAGTCCGAGTAGAACAGCAGCTGTGACGAGTTCCCTGAAATCAGCGTATTGGAAAGACTCTTGCTGTGGCCACGGAAAAGTGCTGTTGGTGGTGCAAAGTCCTCCATGACAAAGTGTTCGGAAACGGGCGACTCCGATTTGTGCATGTCGTACGAGGGGAGTGACGTCAATGACTGCGTGAAGAGGTTCCGGACATCTTGCTGCCTCATATCCTGTAGTCTCAAATCCTTGCGGTCTCTCTTTTTGATTTTCAATGACCGTTTTTTGCGGAGCGTGCTTCCTAAAGACGTGGGGCTGAAGGGCTGCTGTTCCGTGCTAGAAAGAAGCGCCGTTAATGAGTTGGACCGGCTGTGGCAGCCCAATGGCCGACGAGGCTGGAACTGGTTGAACGACTTGGCCCGCGTTAATTTGGATGCCAAGAGTATTTTGTTCATCTCCACCTCGCAGCTTTTGCGGTGGTTGTTGTCCTTCATGCTGATGTATGCCTGTGGACGGCACATGCTTCGATACGTCTCGTAAAACTTTTTGTAGCCGCCTTCTAGAACAACGATGTCGGGGTATGAAAGGTATGGGTAGCGTTCGGAGTTGTGTTCTCGGTCCAACTTGCGGAGATGGCATGCAAGTGTGGGGCCTCTGAGAAGAGAAAATTCACAGTGAAAGATCACGAGCCGTTTCAAGGGGCCGGTACTCTCAAATAAAAGCTTCTCCTCGAGGTCCTCGATCAGCGAGATGTTGATGGCGTTCTTGATGTGGCCACCTTCAAACTCATATGAAAATCGACAGTCGATGATGATGAACTCGTCAAACTGCGATGAGTATTCCCCCTGCACGATTTTGAACATTTCGTTTTCATCAATTCGAGGAATGATGTCTTGAGCCACACCAAACGTGTTAATGGGGGTCTGGGGTAGATGCTCATTGCTTGCAAATGCTTCTCTGCCAATTGGGGAGGTGGCCTCGTATTGGCACTCGACGTGGTCCTCCTCCTTGAGGCAGTCCGAGTCTAGTAACGTATGAGTGCTCAAGTTGGGGTGGTTGATGCGCTTCTTCTGGGTGGGTGAGCTGAGCCAGTCCTCATCATTAAGCGTGGAATTGTTTTCATCATCTTGTTCATCAGACAGATGGTCGCTGGGAAACAACGGAAACGAATGGGACACACGATGGGACATGCAACGGCCAATGGAGGATGCAGAATGGGAGATCTTGGTGCCTACAGCCTTCAACTCAAAGCTATTGACAAAGGAACTTAGGGAATCCAATGGATTACTTTTCAAGCACGGCCTTGACAGAGTAGCATCATGCTGAGTGCCCTGGGTGGGCGGTAGCAGGCTGTTCTCCATGGATAGTGAATCAGAACCAGGAATGAATGAGTAGCTTGGGGAAGGAAATGCAAAGAAGCTAGGCACAAGCGCAGGGATCGAAAGGAGTCACGAGCAGGGCCGGGCCTAGATGCAGGCAAAGATCGAATGACGAGTCTGCAGGAACGAAGGAATGGATTGTTGAAATCGAAATGCTCAATTGGATGATGCGTGCCACTGTGCAAGCGGGCAGAAGCCTAGATCAAGCTTGCGAGCGAAATGTAAGCAGAAGAAATGAAAAAAAAAAAAAAAAAATAAATAAATGCGAGGGAGAAAAAATCCCACGGTGACGCTCACAAATATAAACAAGAATCCCAGTAATTATAAGCGATCCGCGTTCGGGACGAGACGGATCAACAGAAGAAAATAAGGCTTTCCGCAGCAACTTTAATTCTCGGGTAACGATTAGACGATGAGTCCATTGACAGGCCGGTGGCTGGGGCTCAGTATTGTGAAGAAAGCTGGTGGAATGAGCTGTGTTTGTAGCTCTGAGTGTGGCGAAGTAGGGAATGTGGGGGTAGGAAAATGTCTCTAAACGGCAGGGGTATATTGTAGGAAAATGTCTCTAAACGGCAGGGGTATATTGTAGGAAATAGCCGTTTCTATTGATGGAGGGAGAGTCTGGAAACGTTTGTTGTTGGAGTTAAAATAAACCAAAGGCGATCGAAAAAGAAAAAAAGATCGAGTTATTTTTGGCCGAATATTGTCTGTCTTTTTTTAGTGTGGAATGATGCAAGTGTGCAACGTCTTTTTTCTTAGTTTGGATTGTCTATTGTCTTATTGTCTCTGATGTGTTCTCCTCGGAGTAACTGATTTGACTTACGCACTGTAGCGCGTCTGCACAACGTCTTATGATGAAACCAATATATGGAGTCGAATTAGGAATCCAAATAGGAGTATGAAGCCCTTGAACTCTTGTGGCTAAATCTGGGGTGGGAATAACCGGACTTCTTATGTAGAAATGAAAGGGTTGGGGAATGCGGGAAGATCTTGGACTTGGCCGTAAACAGTGTAAACAGAGGGTCCTGGACTTGGCCGCGTGGGCAGGGAGAAATCAAACGAACGAAAAGGGGTTGATTCCCTGGTCTGGCGAAAAAGAAGAAGTAAAAAAAGGTGTGAGGTACGAACGACCGTCTATAAGGAGGGAGCAATAACAACTGCAAAAGTTTGTGAAGGTTGGTAAACCAGGCGGGCCTGGGGTATAAATACTAGGAGCACCCTGTACTATGCAGAGAGGTTGCGTATTATTATTTGCGTTTCAGACCTGTTGCGAAGCCGCATATGCAAGTGTTCCCACTTAAGCGAAGAAAAAACCGCAAACACTACAATGGCGCCGAGTTCTTTGTTCCGATGTTAATATCCTTGATAGTGGGCGTCGAAGAAATGCATGATTTACAATGGAGCGTGGGCACCCCTATTGCCTAAAATGGACGGAGCTTGATTGCAACATCTGCAGACGGCGTGAGTGCATGCAGCCCGCGAAACGTGCTGCATTCTTTTTCCCCCGCTACACCGGCCAAGTTCTACTTTGAGCCACCTGAAACACTCAATACATGAGGTCATGCATGACCCAGAGAACCTGAAACACGGGGCTAACATGGCCTACCACTTTTATTCACGTTTGTAAACTTTCTGGATCGTGTAGGATTGGCGCTCCTGTATACATGGTTCTCGGACGAATAATGGCCTTAGTTCGTAGTCAAGAGACCGCGTTCGTAATTTCTATCACACGCGGCTTCTGCAAGTGACGCCTGAAACAGCCCCCGCAAAACAAAGCTCCCTACTACATCACCAAACTCATGTTACACCATCCATTTCGAAACAGCATTGCATGACAGCGCATTAAATTCTTATCTACGACGGCCAACACAAGCAAGCTTCAATGCCTATAAATATGAACGCCTCCCCCCTCCAACTTTTTGGCAGCACAATTATTGAGCATGACAATTGGTGCAATAGTTAGTCAGGGGCCGAGGCACAACCTCTTACTTGAAAAGATGGACATTTCCTTGGCAAACTAAAGCAACATCCGCCGGCGCTTATGAGTTGCCCGTTACTATTGCCTGTTCTGGATCTGGGGCCGTCATCATGGCTGCTAATTAGCAACCAAGCGTTGTGAAATTCATAGGCGCTGGGCATCAAAGTGCGTGCGAGCCCCATACAGGATATCAATGCCGCGAAGCACCCAAATGTAAACAATCCCTTCCTTGCAGATGCAGAAACATTCTCGATACATACAGGTGGGATGACCAGAGGCGCAAGCTAGGGTGGAACTAATGATCCGACGGACGAAACCCTCGGTGCTTTGGTGTTCTTGGCAAGTGGGTCTTGAAATTGAAACTCACTCGGACGCACAAGGCTCCCAATCCCAACAATTAATGGCTCATTTCTCACAATGTCCGTATATGCGACAGGACAATAAACAATAAACAACAAGACGATTGGACGATTGGACAAGCAGCCCTTTCACCAAAGGCAGTTGGATCAAAAGAATCATTCACTCGCCTAGGGTTGCATTAGCCTGGGGGGAAATGCAGAATGCTGACTAAGAAAAGGGAAGAACAATTGTGGCTCGACATCGCGAATACCCATGGGTACACCATGTTGAGAACAGAGCAGAGCCGCTTGGCGCCCAGACTTGGTCTGGCCTGATAACGGGCATTGTTACTACGTGCACGTCACTTGCGATATGCACTTTATCAGTTAATGGTCTGCCTGCACACAATTAGCCGGTGGTGCTGCACTGTTTTTCTTCTCTCGCAGCATCGGTTTCTATGGTTACGAACTCATTTGCAACGGTTTTGTCAATTGGGGGCACAATAGGTCCGGGGAATTATTCCTGAATGCTGGGTTGCCCTGATTTATATGATTGGATTGATATTATTCATGAAATCTGGTTCAATCGGAATTGATCAATCTATTGGAGTCTGTCGGAGTTAATTGGAGATTAAGACGGTTGACCGGACATAATCGCAAAGAGAATGCTTCAGATCAAGAAACCATATAACAAGATGAAAATGCATGGATTGCTTATGATGAAGTTAGAGCTTTGCATTCTAGAGTTGATCGAGATACTCGTCCATGGTCATGGTTTTATTTGCATCGGGGTTTTCATCGGAAGAACAGTCCAGAGCCGCATCTTGAAAACGGGCGTTTTCAGGCACCTTTTTCGTGTTCAATTCCGGACTCTCCGTCAAGTACGCATGGAGGTTCAAAGAAGAGCTCGAGCTGGAGATCTTGGTAAGTCCTCCATGCGAGCTTATGGAGTTGTTGCGTGACTCTCGGAAAGAAGCTATACCTATGGACTCCATACTGGACAACAGGCTCCGTCTTGGTATGGGCTTACCGTTGAAGGAAGGAGGAGGAGCAAGGTCATATTTTCCTGTTTCCAATGGCTTTGAAAGAGCTGAAATCGTGGGCTCCGCCGTTTTCTTCCTGAGTTTTGAAAAGAACCTTCTGGAAGGACTGAAAAGCGATTTAATCGACAGTGGCGAGTCGGCCCCAATGGTGACTGAAGGCTGGTCCCAATTCGATCCAAGGCCTGTTGGAGTATCTGTCCGTGTTGGAGTATTAGGGACAGAAAGGCCAGATAAGGAGGGTCGGCGTTTTTCCACACTCGGACTATCAAAGCTGAATCTAGAGTCATAGGGATTATCGGGGGAATGGAAATGGGAATTGGACTTGGGCATTGAGTTGACGTTCGAAGATGAGTTGACGTTCGAAGGTGAGTTGAAATTGGAGTTGGAAATCTCTAGTGGTGGAGGTCGGTTATCCTTCACAGAGCTACTCCGAGACTGCAAGGAAGAAAGAAGATCTGCAGTATCCACCACCTCTGCATCTTCATCGGAACCAAAGGAACTGGAGTCGTCGAGGTACAGGTCTAGAAGATCATCCACATGCTCAAGATTCGAAGGATGGGGCATCTCCAATTCAGGATTGGCCTGGGGCAAATCGTCAGAAGTGGATTCAGGCGACCGGCTGATGAAAAGGTTTCGGAGTTTCTGTGTGAGTGATTCTTCGGGTGCTTTCTTAGCAGGCTTGCCAGCAAGTCCTGCCGAAGGTGTGGAGCCGGAGGTGTGGGTTTTCGGCCGCTGGAAATTGGTGGGGTTCTGCTTCATGAGCGACTTGTTGAAGTCCAAGAAAGCAGTGCGTTCTTTCTTTTCAAGATCGAACGTTGTGAATGCATGTTCTTTGATTTGTGGAATGGATGGCCGATCCTGAGGCTTTTTGGAGAGAAGCCAAGAGATGAGCAGTTTCAAATGGGAGAGCTCGTCAATATCGTTTTGCTTAATCTTGGACGATTCTCGAACTGGAGGAAACGAGAGCTCACCATTGACGATATTCTTGAAAAGGCCGAACTCGTTAAAACCTTCAAACGGTAAGGCATGGAAAATGAGACAGAAGAGCGTGACGCCCAACGACCAGAGGTCAAGACGCAGGTCAATTTTGCAGGAGCGCAGGTTCTTATCATCCAACATCGAGAGCCTATTATTGACAAACTGGCAGAGTTCAGGAGCAAAAAAAGCCGGCGTACCTAAACTCTTGCCCAACTCGGTATCGTCATTGGGGTTGTTCTCCAAAATCAACGACACGCCGAAATCGGAGATCTTGATGTTGCGATTGCGGTCGATCAAAAGGTTGGAAGGCTTCAAATCTCGGTGAATGATATTCTTGAAAGAGTGCAAGTACTCCAAGCCATTGACCACATCTCGGAGGATCTTATTAAGGGTCAATTTCTTATCTGTGGCCTTATAGTACTTCTCATGATAATGGTTGTACTTTTTCCAGTTGATTTCACCAAGGTCACAGAACTCAAGAACCAAGAGGATCTTATCGAATTTGAGGTCATCAATTACCGTATACAACTTGACCACGTTAGGATGCAGGCACTCCTTCATGATCTGGATCTCGCGTTTGATTTTGGTGGTATGACTAAGGTAAATCTTGGTGATGAGTTTGGTTGTGTCAACTCGATGGATGGTTTTAATGGCCACATGGCGGCCCAGTACATGCAAATCTTCAGCCAAGATGACTTTGCCAAACTGACCTTGGCCAATGGTATGGAGGAGACGATATTGACCATTGACGACGCGTTTCCCGGATGAATCCGGCGTGATGACAAGCCGAGGAATATCCATGAGGGCAAATCCAAGAAGAGAATACTCAAGAAGAGAGATACTCAGGAAGAGAAAGCTCCGGAAAGAGAAAGCTTAAGAGATTGGGTACTCGGTGCAGGACTGGGATGATTTCTGCTTAGCAGAATGTCATGTGGAGGAATAGATGGCGTGCTGAGGGTGTGCGACTAGATGCAGGACACTCCATTAAAATGGTTGAAATGATTGAAATGATTGAAATGGTTGAAATGGTTGAAATGGTTGAAATGATTGAAATGGTTGAAATGGTTGAAATGAGTACAGTGTTTCAGAGTGATTCTGCCAATACAGACTATTCACAGATCAATAGTGAAGAATGTGAATATCTTGGACTTTCTATTTTCAACTTGCTACTCAGAGACTAATGATTCTCAATTGTCTGGGTGATGATGAGTATAAGGAACCAATAGGCCAATCAGTCCAAGTCCAAATTCCTATGGTTTTGTTCACTAGCATCTTGATCATGTTTAGGGGAAGAAATGATCAAGAGATGACTGACTATGACTTCTCATGACTGACTATGACTTCTCATGACTGACTATGACTTCTCATGACTTCTCATGACTTCTCATTGATATCATTATAACTGGAATGGACAACTGGAATGGATAACCAGTGTTTCTGAACCACTGAACCATGTGATGGATTCCAGACAGAATGGGTGCAATCCACCAGATTCCAAAAGAAGATAAGGTCTGGGAATCAACTGGTAAGAAACCAGATTAGTGTCAGTATGGGCAATCAGCAAATGTTCAAGTTTGAATAAGAGCTTTTCTAGCGAAATCATCCTTGTCTTCTAGAATCGAACATGAAGTATTGTGACCAGATCAAACTTTTGAATCCTCCAGATATCAGTAATCACCAGTTATTTACCCAGACTGGTTTGATAACTTATCAATTTCTTGTGGAGTTGTTGGTCTTCTTGACCTTGAAGTTTGGATCTTCTGGATCGTCTGGTTCTTCTGGTTCTTGATCATCTTGGTCTGGAGTTCTTGGTGTTGGTCTTGAATATTCTTATCTCCTGATCGTCTCTCTTGACCTTCTTGTTTGTCTCTTGATCTCTTGGTTGTTCTTTTTGGTCATGACTGTTCTTCTTGAAAATGTTTTTGGTTCTCTCTTGATTTTCTCGCTTAACCTCTTCTCCTTGACTCTTCCTCTTGATCTTCTTAGTCTTCTCGCCTCTAAACGTACATCTCGCCTGGTCTGGCACCATCCTTAGCGGTCATATCATCTTCATTCAACTCCCTGATAATCTCCTCCTCCTCTTCCGTGAAACCACCGATATCAGGCGGGATTTCGGCCATCTGTACCGATGGAGCATGGTCCAAAAACCGCAACTGCTCCAACACCCGAACCTTCACACTGTCCAAGTACCGCTTCAGGTTCTTATTGTCCAACCGGCCATCAAGTGGCGGATGGAGCGAGTAATCGGGCCCAAACCAATCTCGCGTGGGAATGGTATTGGGAATCTTTGCATCCAACGTGACATCGTTCAACACCGACGTTTCATAGCACCAGAGTCGGGAAACGTTTCGGGGTGTGTATCCACCACCACCAAGAACTAGCATGGGAATGCCAAATGTCTTGGTGAACCGGACACACTCGCCAAGGGCACGGATGTTAAGGTTGAAACAGCCCAAACGGTCGAACCCAAGTGAATCTGCTCCGTTCTGCTGCACTATGCAAGTGGGCTGGAACTTGGCTATAAGTGGCTCGATCACCAGCTTATACAAATGCACATACAGCTCATCGTCTATGCCATCCTTGAGAGGGACATTGACCGCATAGTTCTTCCCCCGTCCGATCCCCACTTCATCAATACTTCCTGTTCCTGGGAAAAACTCCCCATTGTACTTATGAAACGAGACCGTCATGACACGATCCGTCATATTAAAAGCCTCTTGAACTCCATCTCCATGATGTAAGTCTATATCAATGTACATCACACGAGCATGTACCCGGAGCAAATTCAATATGGCTAACACAATATCGTTAGCATAACAGAAACCACTGGGTTCAAATTTCTTGGCATGGTGGAGCCCTCCCAGCCAATTGATGGCGATATCACTCATGCCAGAAATCAATTTCCGGGACGCATCTAGCGTGGCCCCAGAATAAAGCGCTGAATATGCATACATCCCATCGAAAATTGGACAATCGTCTCCGATATTAAATCGGGCAAGTTTATCTGCATCCATCCGTGCAGCCGCTTCGGGAGTAATGGACCGAAGGAAATCCACATAGTCTGCCGAGTGGAACGCAGTCAATTCGTGCTTTGTAGCCGCCCGAGTCTCGTATAAATCCATTTTCTCATGGAGCTTATAGGCAAGCACCAAGTGGTCTGTAAGCATGAGCCGGAATGGTTTCATGGGGTGGTGGGGGCCGTAGTGGAACGCCAGTACATCCTTATTGTAATGATACAGGACGTTGGTGAGGGGCAGCCTTGCACTGGCAAAGTAAGCGGGCGTATTAGCTGCTGTTTTGTTGTCTGTAGAAAATGTTGCCATTCTGGGTTTGTAATTCAGAGTACCGTTTAATATAATTGGATGGTGTGGGATGTATGGACTGTATGGAGGGTGGAATGGGTAGTGGAGGGAGTGTATGCAATGGCTGGGAGTGTATATAGTACTTGTGTTCCTGTATATAGGCGTGCTAGTATTGTACTGGACAATTTAGGATGGTGGATTAGAATAAGTAGTATATTAGTTGGTAGGATGGCTGTCAGACTGGTGAAGGTGTAGGTGCGAGATGTGCGGGTCTTTTGGAAGGTGTACGGGTTTATAGTTGCTCACTTCGCACGCTTGTCGCCACTATCAATCTTAATACTTCAACACACAATGTCAGGTATGTAAAGGGTTTAGTTTTCTAATAGATTGGTTGTTTCAGATGTGAATGCAAACATATGCAGGTATATGCAGGTACCGGCAATTGTCCGGTATATGACCCCGATTTCACCGCAGCGTGCAGTCCTTTCGGCAAGTCATTTGATCAAACAATGTTTCAGATTTCAGGTTGTTTCAGATTTAAGATTGTTTCAGAATCAAGGGTGAATTTTAGATATTTAGATCTTGTTATTCTGGCCAGATTGATGGTAATTTCAATATCGTCTCGGATGTTCTGGTGTTTTCCTGATATCCTGGGGTCATTTCTGATTGAAAGATTTGACGTATCATGGGGTCATTTTTGATCGTCAGATGTTCGGGTGTTAGTTGCAGAAGTACAGCTTCAATTCCGGAGATTTTGGTGTCATTACTAGTATTAAAGTCTCATTTCAGACATTCAGATATCGTTCTCTAATGTCAATTCAGAGATACTGCGTCATTCACTGTCATCTTTGAAATCCAGAATCCATTTTCAATACGATGTCCTTTCAATTTCCTGGTGTCAGTGTGGGTCAGAAATACAGGTGTCATTATATTCAGTGCTTTGGTGTCATTCAGGATTCAATTCAGATACCTGGTGTCATTTTTATTTTGATTTTTTGATGTTCTGATGTTCTGATGTTCTGATGTTCTGATGTTCTGATGTGTCAATGATATCTGGTATTCATCGTCTGTTGGAGTCATTCTCCTCCAAAATCCCAGATGATTCTGGTTACGTCACTTGTTCCTGATATTCTTTGTTCCTGATTATACCAACCCATTTCTTTCAACATATACTAACGTCAGGTTCTGCAGGATTCGACCGGCACATCACAATCTTCTCGCCTGAAGGCAGATTGTTCCAGGTGGAATACGCCTTCAAGGCCATCAACTCGGCCAACATCACGTCGCTTGGTGTGACGGGAAAAGACTCGGCCGTGTTGATCTCGCAAAAGAAAATTCCCGACAAGCTCTTGGACGCCAGTACAGTGTCTTACCTCTTCCAGATTACGCCCTCCATCGGTTTGTTGGCAACCGGGTCTATTGCCGATGCAAGGTCGCTCTGCTTGCGGGCCCGGCAAGAGGCCGTGGATTTCCGCTACAAATACGGGTACGAGATGCCCGTGCAGGCCATTGCCAAGCGTATGGCCAACGTTTCGCAGTTATACACACAGCGTGCATACATGAGGCCTCTAGGAGTGGCACTAACATTCTGTCAGGTGGACTTCGAGGACGAGAACAGAGGCCCCCAGATCTTCAAGTGTGATCCTGCAGGCTACTATACCGGAGCAAAGGCCGTGGCCACGGGCCCAAAGCAGCAAGAGGCCACCACATACTTGGAGAAGAAGTTCAAGAAAATGGATGCAGTGGATGGAGACTGGAAGGAGACCGTGGAGTTTGCTATTACGTCATTGAGTTCAGTTTTGGGTAGCGATTTCCGGAAAAACGACATTGAGATTGGCGTAGCCACGCAAGGCCGCTTCCATATCTTGACCCCCGATGAGATTGATGAAAGGCTCGTTGCCATAGCCGAAATGGATTAAGTGTGGTGATGTTGTTAGTACTGTTAGTCACTGCTGTCTGATAGTCTACTGAGACTACTGTGACTACTGATGGTCTACTGTGACTACTGATGGTCTACTGTGACTACTGATAGTCTATTGTTAATCACTAGTGTTCTTCAGTACTACTGATGCCTTTGGGCTACTGTTACTACTCCTACTACTAAGTCTATCGTCTACGTTTATGAGTTGCGCACGACCACGGGTATTCGAGTCCAAGCCGATCTTTAGGCTCACTGATTAAAGACTACTAGACTTAGATACTGAGCCGGTATCGGTGGTTATCATGACAAAGGAGATGATGTATGGTACAGTGTCTGGCTATATGCAGTCCGTCTTGATCCAATACTTTATTAGTAAAATTCAATACAACAATGTATGGTAATTAGTATTAGTTGATACTGACAGACTAGTTATGGACAGGTAGGGGCTCTAGTAATATGTTAATGTATGGGTTAAAGAGGCTACCACACATAGGGAATGAACATATAAGGACATTCGGCCAAGTAGCGGTCCCAATCCTTGCCATATTTCCTAGCACACTTTCTCTGGTCACGGTAAGCACGGTGTACCAAGACAATCAAGAAAAAGACGGGGAAAAACCAAGGGAATGGCGATGAAAAGCCACACACGAAAGCCCAGGTCAACGACTGTATATAGTCTGCGGTATAATGGGCTTTCCGGGCATATTTGTACCAGCCATCAGTCAACAAGAGCGAGCCATTTTCACACTTGATGTAAGATGGGTTGACAAGGTCTCCGTAGGGTAAGTAAGGGAAGGTTTTGCGGAGAAGAGTGTTGCCCGACATGATCCTGCGGAAGGAATTTTTCTGACGGTTCCCCGTATCGAAAAAGTAGTAGGCCACCGTCAATACCACAAACAACAAGGTATTGTAATACCAAGGCCATGAGTACTCAGCAGGATCATGATAGGCCAAGAACAAGGTACAATGACAGTAAGTATATGGCACACCAGCAATGTTCCAGAAGCACAACATGAAACCAAACTTCTCATAAGCCATATCCCAGGTAGGCACAATCAACTCTTCTCCCTTCGAGCAAGCATTGGCGTATAACCAATGAGCATAAACAATGAAGCACACCTGAGGAGATACATAACCATAAGTATCATACTGTTTAAGAGCAGTAGACACCGACAAAAAGTAAAGTGTAAACCAAGGGATTCTAACCTCGAAAAACATCTTCAAATCCAAGTAAGGCCCAATGCGAGGGTTCAAAGGAGCACCCATAAAGCAATCATAGATATGGTTCCCCGTCATACGATGGTAATCCTTAGATACCTTAAGCGTATAGACATATAAGCCAATGGAGAATATGAAACCATATACAATAGCAGTAATCATGATCTCACCAAAATGGTCAATGATGTAATACATCTTATAGCCAGCCAAGTGTAAGGCTAAAAGAATAGAATTGGACACATAAAACGCCCAAACTGCATTACAGAAATATGGTAATTGTTTCCCATTCAAATGCGTTAAAGGTTGCCCCTTGCTCCAAACACCAGGAAGCGTCAAGTAAAACCAAGCCTGTATAATAAAGAAGATGGTAAAAACCAATACCAGCATAAAAGAAGGGATTCCATAATTAGTAAAAATCGACCATAAAACCCCAATAAAATCATGCCATGTTTCACCATCTGATGGCCACGCAGGCTTGCCATAATAGAATTGAGCACTGATCCACATATACACCATAAGTAGAGGGAAACCAAACATCATTCCCAAAGCACCTATAGGCCCACCAAACTCCCATTCCACTTGATCACGTGGTATATATTTTGGATCATTAACATTTAATGTATTATGTATATTCTCCGTTAAAGGAGTAGATTCAGAAACCATTGGTGGTGGGAGGAGACGCGAATCTTGTTTATATATATGTGAGGGTGTGTATGCAGGAATGTGTGAGGGTGTGTATGCAGGATTGTTTGTGGGGGTGTGTGCAGGAATTTCAGAGGGTATGTGCAGGAATTTCAGGGTGTATGCAGGAGTATACGACGCAACCAGCCGTTTTTGAGCAATAAAAGGTATACCGTCTAAAAAATGACAGTTAAATAGAAAAGATTTTTGAATCTTAATAATTAAAAGTTCCATAATTCATGATTATGTTTTTAGAGTTCCATAATTCATGTTTATGTTTTCCTATTTCATAATTCCATAATTCATGATATATAGATAATCCTTAATTCAGTTAATGGTCATTTCATACCAAATCAAGAATTTAAAACCATGCATTATAAATTTTAAAACCATTCATTTTAAAATATTCATCATGGATTTTTCTTCCAAACAATTTGACTGTTGCATTCATTTCATCCTTCCCTTCATTTCTAGGTATAGGTAATAGACATTTTTGGCACCCAATAGAATCACCAAGAAACCACTCTCATTGACCAAAACTAGATATCCATACATTTGTGGATTTCAATGGTTGGTTCATAATCAAAGGGTTAACAGTGTTAACTTGAGAAAAGGACACTAGAGATGATTCTCCATATTGGTTATGTCCTCATTTATCAACATTAAGATCTCCACAATCTTAGATGCTGAAACAGACTTATATTGCTAGAAGCAATGTTTTTGAAAGTTGATGTTTCATAGTCTCCAGTCCAATACAGTAAAAGTAGAAGACATCAAAAGTAGTAAGAACATAGTGTAGCATATCATCAGTAGCTAAGAGACATTCAAATGAAACAATTCCATGTATAGGATAAGAACCACTATGATGAGATATTTGGATAACGTATCATCGCTGGTCTTAGAAGTTTCGGCAGTTAAGGTGCATCTGGGTCCATATGCAGAAGATATCCATATAATGAACTTCTATTCCTTAACCCGATTCACAGAGTGTTAAAAATCACCCTTTTAAACAATCAATCTCACACAAGGTTCAAGATCTTCCTTGTATACCAGCCCAAATAATTATAAAGGCATAAACATATTCAATCAAACTCCATGATGTTTAATACTTAAAGCAATAATCCGGATATAGACCACAATAATATTCCCAACTTCATTCTTCATTCATTCATTTGGTGTCCAAGATATTTGTTAGAATGTATCATCTTTTTAAAGCCATTGATGGAATTATATCCCAACTTCTTCATAGATTGTACATCATTGATTGAGTAGACCTTAGACGTTATTCATACCACTAATCTCCTGTCCTGTACCATTAGTTTTCATTATCCTTATACTGGTCATAGTATATAAAGGATTATAAAGGACACTTTATGTTTGTTATTGGATTCGTTTGGATTCGTTTGGATTCGGTTTTTGGATTCGTTTGGATTTTAACGTTCAAGCCCTTTTCTTAAAACCTTTCTGACCAATACCCTTTAGACTGATTTCATGGAGCACCCTATTAGTTTCATCTGGATACTGTAGATTGTCCCATTCGATATCTAACATCTCGCCTGTTTAACATTCCCACTAAAAAGCAAACAACATCTTTAATCTGGTGTTCATTCTTCTGGAAGATTCTGGACCATAGTTTTTCATGTTGTTTCCTTTCTTAAACTTTCATCAGTAAATCAGCTAAGTTCTCTGCTGTTTTGATAAGGTTTACTCCCAATAAACCGTCTTCCACATATTGTCTGGACATACTTTGTGCCCTTCTTGAACGTCCCATTTGAAATTTGTTCAACTATGTTGGAATTGTCATACCATATCTGCATTGTGTCATCCTTTTGTTTAAATTTCAAATCTTCCATAAAATTCCTTAACCAAACTGCTTCTCTGCTTCCTTTAAATATTCCAAACAGTTCAGCCTTGATATTCGAAGCTGATGTGGTTTTTTGCAACTTTGAAGACCATAAGATTGGATCATCCATAAACAAGATTCGTTTCTGTATTTGTTGCCAATTCAGCGTCCAAAAACACTTCGAAATGTTTTGATTTGTTACCTCTGATCTTCTGAATATGATGGCTTTTCTGGAAGTCTGTGGTAAGTATCTCACAGTCATGTGGGCTGCTTTCATATGTTTGCCTTGAGTTCCTTTAAATACTTGCCAAATCCTTTAAATAGTTGCCAAATCCTTTAAATACCTGCCAAATCCAGCACCTGATAAGTAGTATATCCGGCCTCACTGTGTTTGCTGCAAATACAAATTCACCCACGATTGATTTGTATTCGGATTCATCACGCATTTCTTGCTATTCTTCTTCTGTGAGCTCATGAAGGAGTTCTTTATACTTTCCAGGCGTGGAAGTCTTTCTCATTCCAACTTCACAAGCATATTCTTTAGGTTTGTAGATGTAATCCTCAAGATTCAAATCAATTGTATTGTCCCTGACTTCAATGTTTATTCCCAAGAACTTATTGGGAGATCCAAGTCTTTTCACTTAAGGATTTGAAGGCACACAGTATGCTTTTCACTTATGAGTTATTTGGTCCAAGTATCAATATATCATCAACCTTTAAGAAAATCATAAGTAACTTCTTTTGAACCTCTTGTAATAGACACACAGTTAGGACACGCAATTCTTGAACTCATATTTCTTGAACCCATATTTCTTGATAACTTTGTGAATGACTTTATGCCACACACGATAAACAAGGACTTGTAATATTGACGAGACACCGATAGCGAACAAGTTCAGTGATGGAAAGATGAAAAGATCTTTGAAAAGAGAGTGAAATAGTCCATGAAATTGTTGAAAGCGAAGGGAAGGGAAGATGTTAAAGGGACTCCTTGCTTGCAGGGATCCCCCCAAGAGTCTTTCCTCTCGCTCGTCTTGAAACACGGACCAAGGAGTCTAACGATTTTGCAAGTATTTGATTCAACCCCCAAATGCACAATGAAAGTAATTGGTCAACCATACCCTCCTATCCTAATGGGAGGGAGAGGAAGCATAGTTATTAGGACCCGAAAGATGGTGAACTATACCTGGATAGGGTGAAGCCAGAGGAAACTCGAGTGAAGCCAGAGGAAACTCGGGTGAAGCCAGAGGAAACTCGGGTGGAAGCTCGTAGCGGTTCTGACGTGCAAATCAATCGTAAAAAAAAAAAAAACAACAGTTTTATGGGGTAAAGCGAATGATTTGGTGTCTCGGGGCAAAATTCGCCTTAGCATATTCTCAAACTTGAAATCTGTAAGACGAAGATGTTACTCTATTGATCATTTTCACGAATGTAGAGCTTTTAGTGGACCATTTTGGGTAAGCAAAAGTGGTGATGCTGGTTGAACCAAACGTAGAGTTAAAGTATCAGAATTCACGCTAATCAGACTCCACAAAAGGTGTTTGTTCATCTAGACAACCGGACGGTGACCATGGAAGTCGGAATCCACTAAGGAGTGTGTAATGACTCCACGGGCCAAAAGAACTAGGCCTGAAAATTGTCATGTGACTCTAAATCTGACGATATTCTCTTCTTTTTGCTACCAAAATGGGAATGGTAATGTCCATAATCTGAATGACCATAATCTGAATGAATTGAATGAATTGAATGAATTGAATGAATTGAATGAATTGAATGACCATAGTCTGAATGACCTGAATGAATTGATCTGATTGGACAGAATTCAAATAAACTCTATAGTCATCAAAGAACGGAAATCAACATTGATATTCAACTCATGACTTGTTTTAAACCATAAAGAGACTTTAATAAGGTTGGGAACCATGATATGATTTTTTGCTTGTTGAATATAACCTGGCGCGGGTGAACCCTTTATATATTCGCACCGCATGCATTCCCCTCACTAGGGGGGTTTCATGTTTTGCAGCCATGCGACTATATAAGAAACCCGCCCCCTCAATAGTGCTCACCATATTTTTTTGTTAACCACCTTTTTTACTGCCCTTTTTGACTACCTTTTTTACTGCCCTTTTTGACTACCGTTTTTGACTACCCTTTTTTACAGCCCTTTTTTACAGCCCTTTTGACCACCCCTTTTAACGGCCCTTTTAACGGCTCCTTTTTTACAGCCCTTTTGACTACCCCTTTTTTACAGCCCTTTTAACGACCCTTTTTAGTTACTTGTTTTAGTCAAGTCAATTCCTGGATTTCCTGATTGATTTTAAACTGAAACGGTTCATTCAAACTTATGCTTACAGCAAATACACTGAGACCATTGCTTATCAAGAACTGGATTGGGAAGGGATAAAGGAATCCAAATGAAACAGAAGACCTACATGATTTGAGATACTATAGATTCCAAGATGTTGAAATGGTATGGAAATAAAGGTTGAACCACTGAAACGAGAGTCTCTGCATACCTAATAATGTTTATTACTGGTCCATTATCTTGGTCGTCAATTGTACGAGCTCCATGGAATCAGTCCAAGGAGTTTTAAAGGAGTTACTACGCAACGGTTCAAGAAGGTTCAAGGAAGAAGGTCCAGAAAAGACTATAGAAGAAGGAGGACCCGCTCATTGGGTTTTACGGGTATCGATCAGCTCAGTTAAAAAGAGGATATAGTGATTTCCTTGTATTACTCAAGAGACAGACCAGAATACAACTCCGATACTGACCTTGTACACTCAGGCCCAAACTGAGTAGTACACGACCATTAGTGCTGTTTGTCCAAACACACCTACAGACTACACTAAAACACTGTGAACAGTTTATGCAAATGGAATCAGCAGGGCCTCATAAAGATCATAGACATCCTCGTCTATCCCCCGCTTGCGGTCCCTCCGCTTCTTCTCCCTCCGTTTCCTGCACTTAGTGAGCATATCCAAAGAAGTCAAAGAACTGCCATTTCCCAACTTCACAAGGCCAAGATAAAATAACTCAACCCTCTCGAAATCCTTCTCGTCCTGTACAATACCCAGGAGAGCCCGAAAAATTGATTGAATCATGATACACCGCTCATCAAATGTCTTCTTACTCAAATAAAAATGTTGACTCTCCACAATCACATCCTGCACACAGTCCACCGGCTTTTCCCGGATGAAAAAGCTTCCTTTGAATACTTTATTGACAATGCTCTGTACATCCGGATGCAGTCGGGGAAGTGCCATGAATTTCCTCCCGGTTAAGATCTTAATATAGAGATCATCACAGTGGAACTGGTTGGACATATCAAACCATGACCTGTATATACCCTGCTCCTGGATATAACAACTGGCTTTCAATACTAACTTATCGTTGCCCTGGTAATCAGGATGGCCACGAGTTCCAATGGGGATTTCAAATGTATCCACCTTAACGTGGGGGACCATGACGTCCTGCAGACAAGCATCCACCACCCCAATCAAGTGCATCGTCCACCGAAGTCCAACTTTGGCTAATCCCCTAGTCTTGGTTTCTTCCACAACAGACGCATATTTCATATATGCCTCAGCAATCGCTGAGCTATATCCCCAATACAAGTTGAACTTATGGTTGGTAAGCACTTGAGCTCGTTCCAAAGCATGACAATATGCAGCATTAACCTTTTCATCAAGTTTACCGGTATCCTGAAAGATCTGCCGTAGCTTGGAGGTTTCATCATCTTTGGTGACTAATGGAGACAGCTTATAAAGATCTTCCAGGAATTCTACGGTCACGTGTTCAGCCACAGCCCGTCGTTGATGTTCTGCTTCAGATATAAGTAAAGTATCTTCGAGCAATTTCTCTGAAGAGTTTGAGCCACGTGACATGTTGTGACCATCATATTTCAGAAGACTTCCCCCTGTGCCGGAATGAATAGCTGCTGAAGATTCAATTGCAAAAAACCAACATTTAGCCAATGCCAACCCACTGGACATATTTGTTGGTTCATCCTTTCGCTTAATTTTGGAATAATTCAAAAGCAAGTCACGTGCTCCTTTCAAATGTGCAATCCATTGATTCGCCATTTCATCACTATTACTGCAAGCAGTGAAATTGGATGAAAGTACCAATACTGTGAGAAGAAGTTTCTCTACATTATTGGTAAAAATCCAAGTATTTTGAAACCCGGAGTTTTCCTTGAAAGCATCACTTAATGCTACAAAGCATTGTTTAATGTATTGCTGCCGCAGGGTTTCATGAATTCGGTCTCCGCTTTGGTTGAATTGGAATGTGGCGGTGATGGCCAAGATTGAGTTGAGGAGGTACTCGCAGTTGATGGAGTAATTGAGGAGAATTTTGATTACCTCATTGCTTTCGATGGATGAAGCGAAGGGGAAGAGATGGTAGGATAGGTTGGTGTTGGTGAGGGTTTGGAGGTAATTGATGTGGGATCCGTCCAAATTGGCTTTGGCGCTGATTTCGGCTATTAGCCCGGAATTGGCGGGCAGACCCAGGTACCTGATGTAGTCATGAGGTTCGTATCGGTCCAGAGATAAGGAGATGGTATCACCATCGTAACGTTTATCGTAGCGTTTGGGGTCTGTCTGTTTTAGGTCATTTCCATACCGTTTTGGGATGTTTTCATACCGTTTTGGGCCACCATCATACTGTTTTGGGATGTTTTCATTCCGCTTTTGGTCACTATCATTCCGTTTTGGGACACTATCATTCCGTTTTGGGACACTATCATTCCCTTTTGGGACACTTTCATTCCGTTTTGGGACAGTTTCATTCCGTTTTGGATCATACCTTTTCCCTTCATACCGTCTAGGAAAAGGCGAAGCCCCAAGCAGTGGATTCTCGTCCATCTTAACCTCCTCCCAAATACTCTTTTCAAGTCGAAGCGAGTCTGTACCATCCAAAAATCCATGGATATCATTAACCAACAGATTAGCCTCGTTAAAGAGATTCCGCAAGTCCAAATCGTGGCCCAAAACAAGACTAGTATCCAAATCGAGCGGAGTAAACGGTAGTTCCATATAGTTAGGGTTATGGAGACCTCGTAGACCTGAACCGGTAAGACTAGGGTTTAGATTTTGGGAAGGGATGTTTGGGTTTAAGATGTTTGGGTTTGAAATGTTTGGGTTTGGAAGCGGTAGATTCGGAAGACTCTGATTTAAAATACTAGAACTCAAAATTTGACTGGAATTCGGTATAGAATTCATACTTTGTATAGAATTTATACTTTGTATAGAATTCATACTTTGTATAGAATTCGATCTTTGCATGGAGTTGGATCTCTGTATACAATTATTCCTTTCCTGAGTTCCCAACGGATTCGTTTGAGTTTGATTCGTTTGATTCGTTTGAGTTTGATTCGTTTGATTCGTTTGAGTTTCTTGATTCGTTTGATTCGTTTCTTGGTTCGTTTCTTGGCTCATCAGACCAATTAAAGATGAACCCTGGCCAGGAATAATACAAGACACATCTCCAGAAAGAAGAGTTGCAGCAGAAGAAGGACTATGAGTTTGCAAAAGGTTATCATGATGTTTAGGCTTATAAAAACGAACCACAAGACTTGGATCAGTTCCTCCCATTCCAAGTGTAGGCTCATTGGTTATAGTAGCAGCCGGATAAGAACACTTTTTATGTAAGCGAGAGCAATTAAAACACTCGGGTAAAGCTTCGTCACATTTGATTTTACGCCTTTTGCATTCCAAGCATCCACGTCGAGAGTATTTGCGTTTTTTGATTCTACCCTCGCTTTCTTGGCCCCGGGTCGTCATGCTGGCTTGCCGGAGATGATGTGAAGGTGTACTTGAGCGACCGCAGGTTGGTCCTGCATGTACCATGCCAACTCGCCTGAACTCGCATTGAAAGTGTCCAACTTTAACCGGCCCCGCACTTGACCACGTTC
Source organism: Metschnikowia sp. 04-218.3 (assembly GCA_002374635.1). NCBI lineage: Eukaryota > Fungi > Ascomycota > Pichiomycetes > Serinales > Metschnikowiaceae > Metschnikowia > Metschnikowia sp. 04-218.3. The sequence continues at coordinate 58,031 of NLAC01001425.1, forward strand.
CCATTTGTCTTCTTGTCTTTTCTTTTGTCTTTTCTTTTAGTCTTTTTGTCTTTTGTCTTTTGTCTTTTCTTGTCTTTTCTTTTCTTTTGTCTTTTTGTCTTTTCTTCTGTCTTTTCTTCTGTCTTTTCCCAACCAAGACCCACCGCAATTTCTGCTTTGAGCATTTCATTAACTCTGCCTATTCCGGTTCCAAAATTAGCATTAAATATGCAATAGTGAGCTGTAGAAACATCTGGGTGCTTCAAAATCTCGATTTCCTGGTCATTCAAGTGAACCATGTGTGAAAGAACTATACGAGAACCAAGCAATCTGACATCTTTATAATAAGATATACGAGTGTGCCTTTTTGAAGTAAAGAAGTCACGATGGGCCTTGACTTGTATATAGTTTATGATGCCTTGAATATTCTTCTCTTGGGAAGCTTTTACCATTTTCCTGTATAAATCTAGAGAATCTCCACCCGGTGTTGTACTAACCCAGACCTCTACTGGCTCATCACCAACCCACCAAACTTTTCGTGGCTCCGTAAAGCATTATCGAGAGATGTTTCCTCTTTAAAAGACCAGAATCTATAGCCAAAAGACCAGGATCTATAGTCAAAAAGACCCGAATCTATAGCCAAAAAGACCAGGATCTATAGTCAAAAAGACCAGGATCTATAGCCAAAAAGACCAGGATCCATAGCCAAAAAGGCCAGGATCTATAGCCAAAAAGGCCAGGATCTATAGTCAAAAAGACCAGGATCTATAGCCAAAAAGACCAGGATCCATAGCCAAAAAGGCCAGGATCTATAGCCAAAAAGGCCAGGATCTATAGTCAAAAAGACCAGGATCTATAGCCAAAAAGACCAGGATCCATAGCCAAAAAGGCCAGGATCTATAGCCAAAAAGGCCAGGATCTATAGTCAAAAAGACCAGGATCTATAGCCAAAAAGACCAGGATCCATAGCCAAAAAGGCCAGGATCTATAGCCAAAAAGGCCAGGATCTATAGTCAAAAAGACCAGGATCTATAGCCAAAAAGACCAGGATCCATAGCCAAAAAGGCCAGGATCTATAGCCAAAAAGGCCAGGATCTATAGTCAAAAAGACCAGGATCTATAGCCAAAAAGACCAGGATCCATAGCCAAAAAGGCCAGGATCTATAGCCAAAAAGGCCAGGATCTATAGTCAAAAAGACCAGGATCTATAGCCAAAAAGACCAGGATCCATAGCCAAAAAGGCCAGGATCTATAGCCAAAAAGGCCAGAATCTATAGTCAAAAGACCAGGATCTATAGCCAAAAAGACCAGGATCCATAGCCAAAAAGACCCGAATCTATAGCCAAAAAGGCCAGGATCTATAGTCATGTCGTCTTGGATTACGTATCGTGGTTGATCCATATTAACTTTCCCAAGACAATCTCTAATACCACATTCAACAATTGCCTTAATAGCTCTTTTGAAACCGGAACCTTCTGCAAACAAATAGGTGTACTAGAACCACCAAGTACTGCACAAAACACTTGTATCCACTTATATCCATTTATATCCATTTATATCCATTTATACCCATTTATATCCACGTAAGTTATCATGTCAAGGAGAATGGAAATGACTAGAATACTTTTCTAATGAGTATCATCAATATCTATCAAAAGTACGTTAAGTTAAAGTACGTTAAGTTAAAGTACGTTAAGTTAAAGTACGTTAAGTTGAGCATGTGTAGTAGAAAGAATGGAAATGGCCATATCAAAATCTCAATACATTTCTTATTCTTTCAAAGTTGGCATGTTTCCTTGACAATTCTTGTTTGACAATTCTTGTTTATGTAAAGCCATTTTAGTCAATAAGCTTTCTCTGGATATGAGCTCATGTGTATCCACTTCAAAGATTGTTTATGGAGAACCGAGTGTTTTGAAGGAATTTAAACTTGGACTATATTTGAATTGCTGAATTGCTGAATTGCTGAATTGCTGAATTGCTGAATTGCTGAATTTCTGAATTTCTGAATGGCTGAATTTCTGAATGGATAGAGACGGATCTCTAGTTTAAATAAGGATATGATGGAATCAAGATCCATTGAATATCAAGATTTGGAGTCCTTTGAATACCAAGATTTGGAGTCCTTTGAATATCAAGATTTGGAGTATTCGAAAGATTAAATACACCAGTTTAAGCTGGATTTTGGTCTACTCGTAGCCATTCGCTGGACTCTGTATATGGCTTCTGAGTCTGTATGTGGGTCAAAGTACTTGGAGGAAAGTCGTTGATTTACAAGTTTCTGAAACCTCTTCTCCTCTTCTCCTCTTCCTCTTTTCTTCATTTCTTCTTCATTTCTTCCTCTTTTCTTCCTCCTTTCTTCATTTCTTGACTCTAAAACTTCCCTATTCTCACCTTTGTATCTCCTTAATATGATCTTAGATCTTAATCTGAATGATTTTTGGAAGGTTAGGATCTTAGACTGAGTACTTTTTTCCTTCTTTTTAAGGGCTTGAAACGTCTCTTTTGGAATCGACTTTTTTTTAATTTAGTTTGAGCTTCAATTTCGGTTCAAATTGAACTTTTCCAAAACTGTCCAATCGTCCAATCGTTCAATCTTTCAATCGTTCAATTATTCAAAGGACTCTGCTATTAAAGGAAGATTTAAAAAACTTATGGTTCATTTTGTTTCCATTTAGTGAACTGAAGGATTATCAATATACTGATAACCAATTCTGAGGTCTAAAAATACCGAAACTTCCTTTTTTTGGACTCTTCTTATACCGATTTTGACCCTGATTATGAATTTCAATCCAATATTCTATGATTTGTATTTTTTTCCTGAAAAATTGGGAGTTTTCATGATCTTTTGCCAAGTTCCTGTGTCATTTGATGCTTAAAAAGGCAATATATACAGAATAAACAATCATTAATCATAGTCTTGAAGGCCAGTTGATTGCGTATAAATTTTGTTTGACTGGAGGTTTTGAATTTGGTCTTAAGTCACTAATAAGGGTGGAATCGTAGTGGATTTCAATATACTCGGGTATATGCAGGGTTTGGGGCTATACGCAGGTCTTTGGAATGTATATACAGGATTGTGTGGTTATATACAGGATTGTGTGGTTATATACAGGATCTAATGGTTATATGCCGGACCAATGAAATTGACCAACCAAGCTATATTCTAGGAAAAGAAAAGGAAAAGGTAGCGTTATATACACTACTCACTAGCAGGTAAAGACCAGATCTTGATCATCTAGCTCTACCAGATTCTAATTAAACCCGTACAGCCCTAAGAAAATGACATATCCAAGTCCTAGCCACTAGGGATTGGCCGTACTTTTGGTCAAAGTTCAAGAAAACAACTTGGACTTCTCATCTCTATGACTAGGTCCAATTATTCCATCTCGGAAATGATCTCCATCACATTTTTCCAACTACATTGTGTGGTCTTTGTCTTGAAAAGGTTTGTCACATTTACTTGGGGTGCTCTATTGCCCTGGAAACCCCGACTCGAGCTTCAAAAAGGTGGACCCTGGAAACCCCGACTCGAGCTTCAAACAGCTGGATCCTTTCTTCTACTAAGACCTTCTTGATGCACCGAAAACCAACTAAATGTCGGATCCATATTGAGTTGCCCAACGGTCCAACTCCTTTAACTCCAGACACCACTAGCAAGAATATCACATATTGGAAACCATCCTATGGACGAGGGTTTTAGAGCCTAAGCTCTCGAACAATACCATGCGTATAACTTTATATACCGTTAGGCGCATTGTGGGAGTTTTCCCTTGCTCCCCAGGTTTCTCCCACCCAAATTCTTAGTTAGTCTAGGAATACATGTTATATATACATGTCAAAAAGGGTCAAAAAAGGTCAAAAAGGGGTCAAAAAGGGTCAAAAAAGGGTCAAAAAAGGGTCAAAAAGGGTCAAAAAAGGGTCAACAAAGGGTCTAGTCTCTAGACTGTTTCCAATCAGTATAAATAGAGATTCTATTCTGGTGAACAGTAAGAGTTTTAGACTTTTGAAGTTTCTTTTTAAAGTTTTCATTCTGTCTTTCGTTTCTGTCTTTACATTTTCTGGTTGTCTGTTGCAGTTTTAACTGTCTTGCCTATTTTATGACCGGAATAGTTGGAGAAAAAAGGAACTGGAAACTTGTCAAAAAAGGAAACTTGTCAAAAAAGGAAACTTGTCAAAAATGGAAACTTGTCAAAAAAGGAAACTTGTAGACGTTGAAAAAAGGGGAAACCATATTTGTAATTTGCATTGAAATGGCTGCGAAATTGAAGACCTTTGGTCACTTTTGATCAGCACACAGTAGTAAAAAAATATAAATTCTTAAATAATAAGATACTGTTGAAACCGGAAAATCGGAAATAATAAAAAACAAAAATATTGGACTTGTGGATTTCTCGTGGCCTTGGAAAATCATTCATTTCTCCTCAAGAAACCCGTACCCCATGGTCTTAAAATAGGTTATAAAGTATCTTGGGTTCCTCTTTAGATCTTCAAAATCTCGAATGGGATAGGAGATATGGAGAACTCCATAGTACGAATGCCACATGCTGCTTTAGAGGAGGGGACCTCTGGTTGAACGTATGAGACATACTGAACTGGATGAGGATGCACCTCATAGTTGAGAATGGGTTCAGATGAATTATACAAGAGAGCTGCCTTTGTATCTGAACCGGATTGCTTTGTATCTGAACCAAATACGAAGGAACGGTCCAATAAGATCTCTGAAACCAAGCCTTCGTGTAGAGTCATTCAGAAAGGAGGATTTGAAGAAGGTCCGGTAATGACTCCGATGAAGAAGGGATCAGAGACCAATGATAGGCATCTGATTGGAATCATGGATGAGGGATTTAATCAGAGCTTCCGGAGAAAGAGATCCAACAGAAAGCCGTTCCGGATCCAGGTCAGTCAGTTGGCTATATAAGTGATATCGAGAGCCATCTCGCTTGTTTTAGAGGATATAGAGAGCCATCTCGCTTGTTTTAAAGGATATAAAAACCCATCTCGCTTGTTTTAGAGAATATAGAAAGTCACCTCGCTTGTTTTAGAGGATATAGAAAACCATCTCAGCTGAAGAGCAGATAAGCATTTCGTTTAGAAGTGAACCCCAATACATTACGCTGAGATTTACACTGAGATTTACACTGAGATTTACACTGAGATTTACACTGAGATTTACGCTGAGATGAATACCACTGCTCTTCACTTGATAGAGTTGATGAAGATTACCGTGACTCAAGTTCCAACTTATAGAAAGGTTTACGCAAACTCTCAACAGAAATGTCCTACTTGTCCATACAATTTCAATGCTTGGTCTTGGGAGAATGATGGATATCAATTCTGTCGACCAATAAAAACAAGGATTCATTTCTCTTTGTTTCCCCTTCATTTCTCGTTTCTCTTTTCGTTTCTCTTCTCGTTTCTCTTCTCGTTTCTCTTCTCTTTGCTGGTTACTACAGAGCAACGAAAACGTATATACGAAGTAGTAGGTTCGCCCAAGGAAATGAATCTCTAGGAATCTCTGGAGATTTCTTTTATTACCGGGTTCCAATATACACTTGGTATAGTTTTTTTCCAAATACACGTGTTTAAGTTCTAACAGTGGAGTTTTTCATTTGGTGGTTTCTACCCAAGAATTCTAGCTAGCTACGAATAACTTTAGATATAAAAACAATTCAATGAAAATTCAATGAAAATTCAATGAAAATTCATTCTAAATTCAAAATTAGGTTTGATTCCATCTCCAGTCTGTACCAGTCTATACCATTTATTCAGTATACCAGTTAAACAGTATACCATTTACTCAGTATACCATTTACACAGTTATACTATTTATTCAGTATACCATTTAAACAGTCAAAATTCTATTCACTCAGTCAGAATTCTATTTATTCAGTCAAAATTCTATTTAAACAGTCTATACTATTTATTGTACCAATCAGAATATCATTTAAACAGTTATATCATTTACACAGTTATATCATTTACACAGTTATACCATTTAAACAATCTATAGTATTTACTCAGTTATGCCATGTACTCAGTCTATACTATTTATTCAGTATACCATTTAAACAGTTCTACCATTTACTAGGTTATACCATTTACTAGGTTATACCATTTACTCAGTCAGTATACCATTTATTCAGTATACCATTTAAACAATCTATAGTATTGTACCCCATCAGTTATACTATTTACTCAGTATACCATTTAAACAATTATACCATTTACTCGGTTATACTATTTACACAGTCTATACCATTTATTGTACCAGTCAAAATTCTATTTAAACAGTTATACCAGTTAAACAGTTATACCGCTTATTGTACCAGTCATATCATTTACTCAGTTATTCTATTTACACAGTTATACCATTTACTCAGTCATTCTATTTAAACAGTATACCATTTAAACAGTTATACTATTTATTGCACTATTTATTGTACCAGTCATACCATCTATTGTACCCCATCAGTTATACTATTTAAACAGGTATACTATTTACACAGTCTATACCATTTAAACAGTCAAAAATCTATTCACTCAGTCAGAATTCTATTTACTCGGTTATACCATTTAAACAGTTATTTCATTTATTCAGTATACCATTTACTCAATATACCATTTAAACAGTTCTAATGCCTGTATGCAATGTCTGTATTCAAAATCTATATTAAGTCCCCGTGTCCATTGAATGTCTGTAATTTCTTTATATTAACTCTGTGAATCCACAGTACTACTGATGTATTCTGTTTCACTCACTGATTCGAACAGTTGTACCATTTACACAGTTATTCTATTTACACAGTCTATTCTATTTATTCAGTTATACCATTTACATAGTTATACTATTTATTCAGTATACCATTTACATAGTCTATACCATGTACTCAGTATACCATTTACTCAGTTATTCTATTTACACAGTTATACCATTTAAACAGTCAAAATTGTATTTACACAGTTGTACCATTTACTCAGATATACTATTTACTCAGTTACACCATTTACTCAGTCTATAGTATTGTACCAGTCATACCATTTACTCGGTTATATCATTTACTCAGTTATACCATTTACTCAGTCAAAATTCTATTTAAACAGTATACCATTTAAACACTCAAAATTGTATTTACACAGTTATACCATTTAAACAGTCATACCATTTACACAGTTATACCATTTATTGCACCATTTATTGTACCATTTATTGCACCATTTCTTGTACAGTTACATGTAAACCGCACTGTTTGTTTGAACTCAAGCAAGTGTTGGATTTATAAAGAAAAATAAATCAGTTGTATATTCGAATACGGTAATAAACTTAGAGGCAATCCTAGAGAATTCTCTAGTTCCACATTCCACTTTCCACTATCCACTATCCACTCTCCTGGGTAACCCTTTCAGGACTTTCGTGAAATAGCCAATAGTCAATCATATAACGGTTTGTTTCCTTTCATCATTCAGAATTCCATATTAAGAAATCCTTATGGTTCATTCAAGTCCAATGGTTCCATTTGCCCAAGACCTCTTAGATTATTCCAAAACCACTAGATACTCAATTCCAAGACTATAGGATTATTCCAAAACCACTAGATACTCAATTCCAAGACCTCACAGATTATTCCAAACCTCCTCCTCCGTTGAGACTCGGTTTTCCCCACCAGTTTGACTTTTCTTACGGATCCTTCTTCTCAATTCTTTGGCTCGGTGTTGGTGTTTGAATGTAGCTTCCGATATAACTCCATCTGTAGTTGGTATCCTTTGCTTAGATTTCTGACGTTTCACATGGCTCACTTGAGTAGGTATTTCATGTAGTTTTTCCATCAGCTTTGTCTCTTTGTTCCTGACGATTTTCGCCTGTGGGCGTAGTGTATGATCCAAGTGATCGGAGTCCTTCTTTGTCTTGATCCAAGTGATCGGAGTCCTTCTTTGTCTTGATCCAAGTGTTCTGAGTCCTTCTTTGTCTGCTTATTCTCTTACTCTTCTTGGTGGGGAATTGGTCTAGAAGGAATACCGTTTGCACCGTATGAACAATACCATCGAATACCACTTTAGATATTTGGGTACATTGGTCATGAGGATACTTGAGCCAATCCAAATCTCTAGGAATCTCTTTAGATTTATTACCGGATTCCAATATACACTTGGTATAGCTTTTTTCCAAATACACCGGTTCAAGTTGCAACAGTGAGGAGGTGACTGTCACTGTGGAAACTGTAAAAGTATAATAAATACGGAAGTCTGAATCCATTCCGGTTATCTTTTTGATTGCCATTTGAGTCATCATTTTGATTGCCATTTAAGTCATCTTTTTGATTGCCATTTAAGTCATCATTCTGGTTTCCTGGTTGCAGATTATCCTTAGTATCTCCTGTATACTCTAGTCACTCGGTTATACTTTATCATAGACCAGTTTAGCCGAAACAATAGTAATAGTATAATAGGAAAGGATCAATCCTCGTTAGAATAAGAGGTTCAATCTCAAAGTAAAGTTGATCTTGGAGAATCCATCAAACGTTCACATTCCATTTCAATCCAATCCATTCCATTCCATTCCAATCTGTACTAAAGTCTGTACAAAGGCCTGTGGTCTGTGGTCTTTATCATAGGGTGAAAATTAGATATCGACCTTGAACCAATTTCCAAGCCTTTTAACCTTTGATAACCTTATAATGGTCCATGCTAAACCACTTGGAACTTCACATCATTAAAAAGGTCCTGCTTGGTGTTTCCAATTGCAGTCCCATTCCAAGGTGGTCCAAGAACGTTCCTTATCAATCACCAAATTGCCTGATTGATAATTGCTTAGTATCAGATACTATCTTGGATAGTATATGTCTGATTATCTTCATGGCTGTTTTGTAGCTGTTTTGTAGCTGTTTTGTAGCTGTTTTGTAGCTGTTTTGTAGCTGTTTTGTAGCTGTTTTGTAGCTGTTTTGTAGCTGTTTCATAGCTGTTTCATAGCTGTTTTGTAGCTGTTTCATAGCTGTTTCATAGCTATTTCATAGCTATTTCATAGCTGTTTTGTAGCTATTTTGTAGCTATTTTGAAGCTATTTCATAGCTAAACTTCACTAGGCAGCTGTGAAGATCTCCATTTTCAAACATGTTCATAGAAGCATCCATTCTCTAAGAAACTCCAAAATGTGACTCAAAGGCTTTGTTGAATTTGGTTGCAAACACTTAGGGAAATTCTGCAAACACAGGTGAGGAAATAAAGAAGGTAATAATGAGTCAAGAGAATTTCATCCTTTAATCTTTTCTGGAAACAACAATAACTTGATTTAAACGAAATTCTCCATTTTAGGTTCACTTCACACTTTTTCACCAATAAAATAAGTTCTCATTATGCATCATTCTTCCCTTTGACTCTTGTTGATGCCTTGCAAAACTTTAATTTAGGGAAAGTTTATCCCGTTTCTGGAAAAGAAATCAATTGGGATTCTTGGCCATGATAAACTAGAAAAACCATACTCAATTGGCTTCATTGGCTGTTGAAGTGGCTCTAATTCCCAAAAAACACCATATGTGATATCATCTTTTTCTTCCCCTTTTCTTCCCCTTTTTGAATAATTCCCTGAATGGAAAAGTCACTCTCTTTGATGGTTATTCAAGAATCTGTAGTGTATCACGTAAATATTCCTGAAACTGATAAAGTCACTGATAAAGTCACTGATAAAGTCACTGAAACTCCACCTTTCACTTCATACTCTTCTCTCTCTTCAACATGGTAGAATAACCTGCACTCTTCACTTTTCTCTCATTTCCTGGCAATGCTTCTGTAATTCAGATCACCTTTTTGATGACAGTTATGCCAGACCAGACACGCTGCCATATTTCATACTCTCTTCTCTTCCGTCATCAAAGAATCCTATCTCTCTTCTTTGGTTAAAGAATATTCTGGATTTTGGTCAAAATTCGCCGGCCGTGGGGCGTATTTTTGATACTGCCCAAATATGGCTGCAATGCCGACGCCAACCTGGCCAAATCATCCTTATTGGCCACATCCAAGCTAGTCTGTAAGACGTAGTTGCCGAAGGGATCGTTCAAAAGCACGGAGAATTGCTTGCTATTCTTCAATAAGTCTCCAATCACTGCATTGGTCAATTTGGGGATTCTCAACGACTTTTCAATCACATTGGACCCAAATTTATGGAGCGACAACTGGATGATATTAACGAGGATATGGTCCAATATATGCCTAACGGCAGCCTCGTTTCCCCGTGTTAACACGTACTGCACCACATAATTCCCAAATGGGTCCAATGATAATACCATGGCCACCTCCGCTACCTTCATAGAAAGCTGTTTTCTTTGGTTTGCATCTCCATGGTCCAAACACCGCTGTAAAACACAACACCCGTGCCTATGCATGGCAATTTCTGCACAATGAGCAGATGCAGCATCAAAAATGAATTGATTATCCATAGGTTTCAACTTCTGCAAGCACTTCTGGACCACATGATTGCCGTTCAAGTCCCGAGACAATGCCACAATGTGTGGGGCCAAGCTTTGGATCACCAAGTCAGCTTCTTCCCGCAATGAGATGCAGTCCACAAGTTTCTGGAGAGCTCTAGTGCCATGTGGGTCCAAAGCTATGTGGAATAAGTCCAGAGCGGCATTTTTGACCAAAATAAGTCTTTGATCGTCGCTGACATTTTCAAATAACTTCTGGATTAGGTAATTCCCGAATGGGTCCGCCATAAGCTCCACGATTTTGAGATAAATCTCATTGAATATCATCGTGGCTACCACTCCATTCAGTTCAACCTCATTTTCATCTCCTCCAACCGTTTCCTTCTCTCTGTCTAAGTCCAATTGCCGTTGTAAGAACCTGCATCCATGCTGATCCTTACACAACGAGTAGATTTGGCCTGAAAAGTCCTCGAGCTTGGCGTTGGCGTATTTGGCCGCATCATCACCTTTTCTCTTGTGTGTGTTGTGCATTTTGCGGTGGATGTTAACACCACTGTTAATATGGTAGTTGTAGTTGCGGCTCCCATGTCCTCCGTGTCCTCCATGTCCTCCATGGGAGTGGGATGTGTGGGGGTGACTCCCTTGGGTTCCTTGGTAATAGTTAGCTGCATAGTACCCAGGGTCGCTTTTTAGCTCTGGTCGGCCCATGTTGTAGTCCACGTGATCCCCCATTCTGTAGCTATCCACAGGGTAATTGGGGACATTTTGCAAGTTATGATTCCACACATTGGACCCAGGATGCAGCAGAGATGGTGCCGAAAACACATTAATGGGAGCCACACGCGTGGGTTCTTTTTTCTTGGGCCGGGGCTTGTCGGGGCCGGTTTTGAACCGCTCAAGTTCGTGGTCATTAGGGACATAGCGGCCAAATCCATACAGAGAGTCCAAAATGCCGCCAAAAGAGTGCACATGGGTGGAAGAAGCAGCAGATTCGGGAAATCCCGAGTTTTGGTCGGGGTTTTCATCAGGCAATTGGAATGGGGCGATTTGCATGGCCATTTCCGACGTCATGATCGAGTCCGTGGTGTATGAGAGCGGCGGAGCGGAAAACGGCACAAAATGGTGGCCCCATGCAGATAACGGAGTGCTGGATTGGGTCAATTGTGGTGTAGACGATTGACCCAAAGTGGCAGGTTGGCCCAATGCGTGAGTGGATTGACCCAAAGTGGAGGCCGACAGACCTAAATTAGAAGTCTGACCCAAAGTGGAAGTTTGTCCCATTGTGTGTGGAGTGGACAGACTCATGTGAGAAGAAAAAGCCCCCGACGACGGATTCGGTGTCATAGAACTATGGGCTTTTCCAGAAGCGGAAAGAGATGCCATATCATCCAAATTCAACGTGTTCAAGGCTCCAACAATATCCAAAGGCTCATCAGTAGACTCATCCAATGAGGCATTTGTGGATTCGTTGAACGTATCGTCCTTGGAGAAAAAGCTCAGCGAGTCCTTGCCAAAGAGACTCTGGCCACTTAAAGAGGCAGATCTAGAGGCGTTTTCCGTCATGTCAATTTCAATAATCAATGACTATAGTAACCAATATTAATATCAATATATATCACTAAATGTATCAAATTAGTAATTATATTGAGTAGGAAGGACAAATGAGTGACTAATCAAAATGAGAATGAAACAATGGTCACTGAATATGATGAAATATTGATTAGATGAATATCAATATTGAATATAATTTGAATCAAAGGAGTAATAAATATCAAGATGGGATCAATGCATCAATATGCAGAAAATCAATAGTCAAATGGAATCAATAGACTATGAAGATGATGAATATCAAACCAATTAATCAATGTGGAGTAGTCAAAAAGATATAAGGATCAATAGTTGACAATATGCTTGGTGGTCAGTATTAGTCTGATGATATTAATATGAATCAAAAGACCAAAGAACAATGAATATCAATGATTAAAGATCAACAAGTAGTCAATGATATGGAGATTAATATGGAAACCACAATGGAAGATCACTAATATGTTGATTATCAGTAGATATAAAACTCACTGAAAATTCAATATGAGATGAATATAAATCAATGGTATGGACTGATCAATATGACTGGATATAAACAGACCAGTGGTATAAAGTGATCAATATGAGATCAATATGACTTCAAAATGAGTTCAATATGACAATATGAGTTCAATATGAGTTCAATATAAACAGACCAATGATATCAAATGATCAATATATGAAGTAGTCAATATGAAATAGTCAAGATGAGTTCGATATGACTTTAATATGGTGATCAATATGAGTTCAATATAGAGATCGATGGTATTAAATGATCAATATGACTTCAATATGACAATATGACTTCAATATGGAGATCAAAATGAGATCAATATAAACAGACCAATATGAAGTAGTCAATGATATAAAGTGATCAATATGACTCGATATAAACAGACCAATGGTATAAACTGATCAATATGACTCGATATGAAGTAGTCAAGATGGGTTCAATGAGTTCAATATGGACTTCAATATGGACTTCAAAATGGAGATTAATATGACTTTAATATGACTTTAATATGACTTCAATATGGAGATTAATATGACTTCAATATGGAGATTAATATGACTTCAATATGGAGATTAATATGGTAATCAATATGACTTCAATATGACAATATGGAGTTCAATATGGTAATCAAAATGACTCTAATATGGAGATCAATATAAACAGACCAGTGGTATTAAATGATCAATATGACTTCAAAATGACTTCAAAATGACTTCAATATGGAGTTCAATATGGAGTTCAATATGACTTCAAAATGACTTCAAAATGACTTCAAAATGAGTTCAATATAGAGTTCAATATGGAGTTCAATATGGTAATCAAAATGAGTTCAATATGGAGATCAATATGGAGATTAATATGACTTTAATATGACTTCAATATGGAGTTCAATATGGAGATTAATATGGAGTTCAATATGGAGTTCAATATGGTAATCAAAATGAGTTCAATATGGAGATCAATATGGAGATCAATATGACTTCAAAATGACTTCAAAATGACTTCAATATGGAGTTCAATATGGAGATTAATATGAGTTCAAAATGACTTTAATGACTTTAATGAGTTCAAAATGACTTTAAAATGACAATTTGAGATCAATATCAACACGAATTAACCAAAGATTTGAAAAATTAATATAAAAATATAAGTCCAATATCTGAATATGAATAAAGAATCAATAAAGAATCAATAAAAAATCAATAAAGAATGGAAACAAATTAAGGGTTTTATATATGGCGGGAATGGAAGAAACGGAAAAGGCGAGGGGGTAGTGTACAGAACTAAAATACAGGAACAAATGACCATGAGCAAAAAAAGCAGCCAATGAGAAGCTCGGAACAATAAATGATAGTATTTAGGATGGAATGGAGTGAAGGATTAAGGGTATGGGAAGAAGGGGAGAGGGATGAGAAAAAAGGTGCGCTTGATGCGCGTGCGTCGAAATACTCTATTGAGCTATGTAGATTGGAAATAGATGAATAGAAGATGGATTATTGGGGTATATGATGCGCAAATTAGTTTAATGAATTCTACAAGAAATTCTTAATATTTTGGTTTTTTTTAAAAGTTTTTTCGACGGTTTTTGGAGGAGTTAGGGGATGGAAGGTACTGCTTTCTAGTGTACGTGCTGCATATAACATACACCTTTACTATACTATACTTCTACAATACAGTTTTTGAATTATTAACTTAGGTGTAGAATGTGCTTTTTTAATCATATCATTATATTCGATTTATTGTATTAATTTGGATCTGGTGGTGGGAAATCTTGGGCCTGCATATAACCAAACCTTTAATCATTCCCATATTACACTATGAATATATTAATAATGAGACATTTTTGGTATTATACCATTCTTTGACCAATACTGCATATACTCCAGGTCTTAAATAGTACTACAGTTGAATACTGATGAAGTTATACTAATATATTCTGTGGTCCTGCATATACCCGTTTCTAATATTAACGGTCCTATAAAAGTACCATACTAATATTATTGGTCCTAATATATTGGTAATGAATATAGATCTATTGTGATTATATTCATATTATTATTATATTCCTTGTCCTGCATATACCCATCTTTATTACAAATATTGGTCCTATTAATACTAATTAAAATTTTAAATCAATTCATTAAATTCTCTGCGTTTCATGGTATCACTTTTACTGGTCCTGAATATAAAAAATGTATTCTAGCTTCTTAATATTCATTCTTGAAAATGGGGTCCTGCATATAGACCCACAAGTACTATACCATTCACTATACCCACCATATTATTAATACTACTATTATTATGATACTACTACCATCCTGCATCCAACAGTAATTAGTATCCCGGTCATTAATAAACAGGTCAAATACTACTGGTACTGATATTTCTGGTGGTACTGCATATACCAAATCTGGTAAAGACACGCCAATTTTTTATTTCCACGCTAAGCTATTGGCTTGATTAGAATTAACTTAGCATTACTGGATTTGTGTTAAATATTAGTATTTAAGGGAATAGGTCGATGTGAGTTTATGTGCAGGACCACTCAAAAATTGAGATCACGTGACCAATGATTTTCTCCACAAAACCCCATTTTTCTGGCCCAAGGATTTGGTTTTTTTTTCAACGATTTGACGGAATATTAAAGTATATGTATCTAAAAAATGTCTAGACAAATGGGCTATTAAGTGTTTTTGTAGGGAGAGATAGAGTCGGAGATGATGGAGAGTGTCAATGTGCAGGACAGGACAAAGATTGGACAGAGATTGGACAGACAAGACTACTCTGTCTACTCTGTCTACTCTGTCTACTCTGTCTACTCATTGTCCAGCTTTGTCTAGTAATTATCCAGCTTTGTCCAGCTTTGTCCAGCTTTGTCCAGCTTTGTCTAATCATTGTCTAGTGGTCGTGCCATACCCAATTTCCTCCAGGGTATCAGTCTTGTTATAATCGACAATTGTCCATTGTGTATCCACAATTTCAGTAAAAAAACTTGGAGGACACAATCTGCCCGACTATTTCTAGACAATTGTCCAGAATGTCTAAAACTGTCCAATTTTGTCCATTTTGTCTAATTTGTCCAATTTGTCCAATTTTGTCTACCTTAAAATATTACCCAATCAACTCGTGTACTCCTCAAAAATGCCTCGGAGGTCTAGTCCGTTCACGCCAATTGTCAAGTCGTGTAATACACATTTGGTATATCGTGCAGTGCCCAATTTGTCCAATTGTCCAATTTGTCCAATTTGTCTAATTTGTCTAATTTGTCTAATTGTCCAATTTGTCTAATTCAAATAATACACATTTGTCAAAGACAACAATAGTACAGCCACAATATCCCGTTTAGATCATCACATCATATTTTAAACTACAATAAGGCTATGTCTAGACTTAAGCACTGAGTCACGTGATACTGAAATGAGGGCTTATATGCAGTCGGCTTATATGCAGTCCGAGGAATTTCTTGGCAACACCAGCCAATCACGTCACGACATTCCAAATTGAAACAATCTTCAATCCAAACTACAACAATTTAGACCATTATCTATTAAGGTACGGAATATGACGGGGATGGGGAATCAGATAAAAAAATGTTTGTGGATAACCACATTATGATGTTTAAGTAACATCAACCTAAGAGGACTTCTCGTGTTGAGTAGACACTCTAGCCATGGAAACCAAAAAGTCCTCAACAGATCTGTCGTGGGCTGGCTTCTTGGCGGACTTGCCATTGCAAAGATCGTCAAATGCCTGGGAAGTAGACATCAAGTAGTAAGCACCACCCATGACACAGAAGACACCAAAGGAGAAGATCCAGGTTCTGACAACAGTCACAATGTCAGTCCAGTTTTGAGACCACCATCCGAACAAGGTGAAACAGGTGGCGATAATGTCAACAATCAACACAGCACCAGACAATTGCCAAGATGGGATGGAGGACCAGAAAGGACCATTGGCTCTGGTAATGAAAATCAACCAGTTCTCAGTCAAGGAGATTTGCAAGAACAAAACACCATCAATGGCACCGAAGTTCTGGATAATACCACCCTTGCTCATGAACATGGTGGTCAAGGTGATCCAGGTACCGACAGCCAAGATTATACCCAAGATGATGGACATACCCCACAATCTAGGGAGGTTCCACTTAACTGGGTGTGGGTCATAAGGAGCATTGTCGTAAGCAATAGCCAAGGTAGCAACATCAGCAAAGATAGCAATAAACACAACCAAATCAATGTTCAACGATCTGTTCAAGATAGCAATCCACAATCCAAGGAAGATCTCCAAGTGCAAAGACAAAGCGATACGGTACACAACGTAGGCGTACATTCTGTGGAAAATCTGTCTGGAAGTCTTCAAAGCGTCAATGATAGCAGACAAACCTGGGGCAAGGAAAACAATGTCAGCAGCGGAACGAGCAGCATCGGTAGCACCTTCGACGGCAATACCAGTGTCAGCCTTCTTCAACGATGGGGCGTCGTTGACACCGTCACCAGTCATGGCAACCAAGAATCCTCTGTTTTGCAAAATCTCAACGGCATTGTACTTGTGTTGAGGGAACACTTCAGCGAAACCATCAGCATTCTCAACAAAGTCAGCAATCTCAGAACCAGCCATGTCACCACCGCCGGAAAGACCCAATTTTTCAGCATCGTAAATGTTCGTACCAAGTCCCAATTGTCTGCAAGTCTCCTTAGCAATACCAACGGCATCACCAGTCAACATCTTAACTCTAAGACCCAAGTGTCTGGCCTCGGAAACAGTTTGAGCAGTGTCATCTCTTGGAGGGTCCATACAAGGCATAATACCCAAGATTTCCCAGTGTCCTTCACCTCTCTTTCTGGCAACACCCAAAGATCTGAAACCTCTGGAAGCAAACTCAGCGACAGTGTTTTGGTAGTTCTCGTGGACATCCTCAGGAATAGGGTGGTCATCCTCAACAGTCTTCAAGACGAACAATGGAGCACCCTTGACACAGATAATTCTTTCACCCTCTGGGGATTCAACAATAGCAGTAACCTTCTTAGAGACAGGGTCGAAAGGTTGGAACTCAAGAACCTTGTACTTGGTCAAAGCAGCCTTAGCTCTTGGGTAGCTAATCAAAGACTTCAAGAAGGCCTTGTCAATAGCATCCAAACCCTTCTTCTTTCTAGAAGCAGCCAAACAAGCAGTCAACATCAAGTCATCAGCCTCAACACCCTCAACGGTGTATGGTTCGTGCAAAGACAACTTGTTCTTGGTCAAAGTACCGGTCTTGTCGGAACACAAGATCTCGACACCAGCCAAGGACTCAATAGCAGACAACTTTTGAACAATAGCTTGCTTCTTAGCCAAATAAGCAGCACCGACAGCCATGGTAGTGGTGACAACAGCAGGCAAACCGACTGGGACACCAATGATGGTGATGGCCAAGGTGTGTCTCAAGATGGCAACAATTCTGATGGATCTGTAGAAACAAGCGACCCAAACAACCAACAAGGTAACAATAACCAAAACCAACAAGATCGTACCGATACCGTTCAAGACTTCAGTAAAGTGACCTTGGCCACCAGAAGCCTTGTTGACCAAAGCAGCAGCACGTCCAGTAAAGGTATTGTCACCAGTAGAGGTAACAACCATGAAAGCTTCACCGGTCTTGACAGTGGAAGAGGAGTAACAAGAGTCACCATTTCTCTTGTCAACAGCCAAGGACTCACCGGTGATGGCAGATTGATCAATTTGCAACAAGCAGTCCTCAGAGACAATTCTACCATCAGCAGGGATGACAACACCATCCTCCAATTGCAAAATGTCACCAGGAACAATCTGGTTAGACTCAATCTCAATCAAAGTACCGTTTCTGATGACGACGGCCGAGTTAGCCAAGGTCTTCTTCAATTCGTCAACAATAGAACCAGCCTGGTATTCCTGAATGAAACCAACACAGGCGTTCAATAAAAGCAAAGCGCAAATAACACCAAAATCGACCCAGTCCTCCAAACCGGCAGCCAAAACGGCGGCGGCTTCCATAACGAATTGAATTGGGCCAACGAAAAACAAAATAAACTTAAGAATCATATTCTCAGACTCTTCAGCCATTTGATTCAAACCATACTTCTTTCTTCTCTTAGTAACATCCTCATCAGTTAAACCAATAGAAGGATCAGTCTTCAATAATTCTTCTGGAACTTGTTTAAAAGAAGCACCATCATCTTCCTCCTCTGATTCATCATCATCCAATCCTTGGTGGGATTGCAAGTCCAAAATTAATTGATCAATGTCTTCATCCTCGTCATCGTCTTCAGTAGACTTGTTAACCTTTTCTACAGTAGGTTCAGTTGCACTCATTGTGGTGGTGGGGGGGGATTAAATCAAAAAGACAACTGAAGAGAAAAAAAGGAAAAGGAAAAAATTTCAGTGTGGGACGGGGGACGGGTGATTTATATGGGAATTTTTGGTTGCCAGTTTTAGACGCCTGCCGGCTCCCTAAATTAGGTTGGGTTTTTGCATTATTTTTTTTTTTCTTTTTTTTTTTTTTTTTTTTTTTTTTTTTTTTTTTTGGGTTCCCCAATTTTTTTTTTTTTTTTTTTCTTTTTTTGCGGTTCCGCCATTTTGTTTTTTTTTTTTTTTTTTTTTTTTTTTTTTTTTTTCTTTTTTTACTTTTCTTGCGGTTCCGACATATCGTTTGTTTTACTTTTGTCCCGCTAGCGCCGGCTCAGTGAGGGAATTTTCTGTTATAAACAAATAATGGACGCATTAGGAATGCATGTCGCATTCGCACAGTTCGCACTGCTAACATGCAGAATAATGTCGCGCTTGCTCCATGCGGCTGCCGGAATTCTTGCTCGCTCTAATCTTTTCCCGCCCCTTGGGTCTCATACCCTCGGTTATCGCCATGCCCGGTTCTCACCTTCTTTTTACTTCCTGCCCGCTTTATATGCCGGATGCCCTCGGATCTCCCCACCAAGCATCCTCCCCTTCTACTTCCCTAATCACTTCCCCTCAATACCGCTCTACATGGATACTTCTATCCGGGCTGCTCTAAAGTGGGAAACATCTCCGGTGCGCGATATCTCTGACGCAGCCGCGGAGGTACGGGTGTACCGGGTGCGACATTACGTAGCCACTCCTCCGGGTAATCTTCCTCGGTTATCGGCCCTGATGTGTCTTATCGCTGGTGTGCACCTTTCCGAGGGAGCATTCGGTTCTGTCGGCTTGAGAAGAATGTCGCCGGATCCGCTGGATCAATGTCGTCGGATGCCTTCGGCCACAATGTCGCCCACCACCACCTCACATGTCCCTGGCCGCCTAATGCAGCCCATACCCCGAATATGCCCCATTACAACTCCCAATCTTGCTTGGAGGTATCTACTATGCAATACTATACTGTGGAGGAGTGAATTTGTAATATGCTTAAGCAAGATTGTTTCATGCCCGTCTCGCGCACGTTTCAGAATTGTTTCACCATCCCTTGGTATTGTTCTCAATGGTTTCTTAATTGTTTTAAAGTTGTTTCAAATGTCTACTCCGTCCTCCCCATACCTAAAGATGCACTAAATCTACATCTAGGTTTCGCTTAACATGAGCCCTTGTGCATTCCGTATCTTTACTCTACACTAGTGTATGGCGCTTTAGCAGTGCGCAGAAGCATTATGTCATTGGATATACACTGCAGTCCTGCACGTAGTCCGGGGGGGGGGGGAGGAGCTTCTCCAATTAAAGTCCCCCAAATGCATCTCTGCTGCATATCAGATTTCCCACATCATGTCCAAGGATTGACCGGGGTGGGCAATGACATTATCTGCAAGAGCCGGAAGTCGATCCCTAGACCGCTTCAATGTCATTATAGATTGAAGGTGGCTGTGTCTGCGACATTTCTTTTCCCACAAGCGTTTGCTTGGGGCCAACGAGGCAGTTCCGGCCCAGCCGCACCCCGAGCAAAATTTTAAACCCGCAATGTCGCTGCCAATATGTCTTCCTGTTTCAGTACCGCACTTGCCAAGTTTTACCGCACAATAAGCCAAGTACCCCGCGACATTCAAGCTAAGCTGCGCCCATCTTGTCTATTGTTAGCATCCTTTAGCGGCCTTCCGGTATAGCAGCAAGATATGGGAGAACCGGATCCTTTTTCGTGGGTGCAGGGGAAGCCATGTGGGACGACATTGTCGTCTTGACGCTCTGGGCCGAAATGAATGTCGCAGTGTCGCGCCCTGGCTCGGTCGTACCCTCCAAGTGCCCGGATAGGCTTGTGCTTCACCCAAATGGGTGCGTTTCCATGCTATCAGGCCCGATTGTGCAGTACATTCCAAACAAATATGCAGTTGTGCGTGCGCATATACATCCTCCCCATGGCGTATCATCAAGTCTTTCTTGTCCGAAACTCCCTCTGCTAGCCCTCGATTTTCAGGTCCCGGTGCCTGCTTCCACTTCCGGTTCTTGACTCCTTCCCTCGAATCTATTTGTGTTTGTGTACATCTCAAGGGGGCGTATATAAAGAAGCCTATATCCTCTCTCATCCCTCGTATCAAATTTATTCCTTTTTATTAAACCACCCTCTTCCACTACAACCTTCGTATAATACCAACATGCAACAAGGCCTAACTAAAGAAAATATACAACTACAAATGGTACAATTTTGGGACTCTCCTGACTTATATGACCTAAAGAGGTCCTGTACCCAGACTATACAAATAGGGCCATAAGATACAAGGAGACTACGAATTCTATGGGTAGGTCAAATGGCAGTTTGAACCAGAGTCTAGCGCCATAGCAACATATGCGTACTGTTTTACAGCCAAGCTAGAACCGCCAAGCTGGGTCGCCAAATCTTGAGTTATGTGAGAGGATGCAGTGTCTCGTATCCATTTGAGGGGTTTGCGATTGACAGACTTCCAAAAGCGAAACGAATGTCAACAAGCGCCACATTGCTTTTTTTCAATTTCTTTTTTCGCTCGCTCGGGGTTTTTTGCCCTGTCATGGGCCATTTTTTTTTTTCCGCGCGGGACAAAAAAATCTCTCAGAAATGTCGCATGCATGGGGTGCCGGATGTGCCGATAATTCGGTATACGCTGCTGGCGCCGTGCCGACGTTTATCCGGCACTCGAGTCGGTGCTGGCGCTCGAAACTGCCGAGCTGGGCATTTGCAAGCTTTTGCTCTCCTGCAGCCAGTACCCTTTTCAAAAAGCTGCAATTGTTGCGTCTTCCCCAGCGGACCTTTCTATGACATCAGGGCATGTCACGTGTCCCTTCAGCCGCTTGCAGCCTTTGACCAAAGGGAAATGAATTTAACAAGAATGGGGTGAATTATTGCATATTTTATGCTCTTCCATACTGCTGCAAATTATTATCATTCTACATAATATTTCCCGGGGTATTTATCTGGAGATATTCAAGTGAAATTCAGTTGAGATGGTCAGGTGAGTGGCATTCATTGGCCAGAATTATTCTGCTGGGTGTGCGATGATAAAGCATTAAAATTGCATGATTGAAATGGGAAGCGATAGCGAGTTTGAGTTGGTCATGTGATCACCATTCCTGATGACCATAATGAGTTTGAAATTACTGCATTTCCTATGATTCCTTTGATTCTGGTAGTACTGCATTTACTATGATTCCTTTGATTCTGAAATTACTATGATTCCTTTGTTTAATCACAGCACCGTCTTCTTCTTTTGCATCCACCACCGGATGGGGCGAACAACCTTCAGACACACATACATGAAACTTCCAATAAGACGGAAGGCAGCCAAAACACACACAATCCACAAGATAACCGTTAAGAAAATGGTGGCATTTTTGGAGTCGTTCCAAATATCGTTCTTGTTGCCTCCTGCAGCCAACACAATTCCAACCAAGATAGCATTGGTGAACATCCATATCAACACCGTGACCGTCCGGATCAATGCATAATAGTTATCATCTTGATCCTTCTTGCTCTTTTGCTTGACTTCAGGCCCAATTGGGACCTTCAAGTCCTCAAGGATATTTGCATACTTTTGCTCCAACTCCTCGCTGGACCCCGGCACCACCGTCATCACCAACTGGCCATCCACATCACTAACCTTGGCCGACCCCAAGTCCTTGGCCTGTGGCGTGTCTCTGTTACCCCAAGAAACATCGTGGATGTTACAGAAGGAGTAGATGTTCAACACATTGACATAGGATGGAGAAAGCAAGAGGTACTGGAGGAACGACGTGAACATGAACGATGGCTCTCCGTGCAAAATGGCCCCAAGGAAGTATAGCAAATACGTACTGACCATGGAAACAACCAAGTCCCGGAACTTTTGGTTGGTAAAGAGCATGGTCGGTACGAAGTGGCCCTTGTTCTCTCGCATCACCAACTTCACGGTGTTAATGGCCAAATAAATGGCACCAAAAAGCAAGTACGCCATCAATATGGCGAAAAACACACACAAGGTGAAATAGAACTTGCGGGTTCCCCGAGGCGTGTTACCAAAGGCCAACACAAAGGCACAGATGACACATGCAACATAGATCACGAGGAATGCCATTGAAATGTATTTTCCTAGCGTGAACCCCACAACCTTGGACCCCAAGTTATTGGTCAAGATACGGAACACCAAGAAAAACGATGACAAGGAAAACCATGCCACGCACACCGTGACCAAATGGTAATAGAACTCCAACTGGAGCCACAACTTCCTCAAGAGCGAATGGTTAGATTTCCAAATCTGTGTCCAGTGGAAAATCGAATACATGGCCGCAAATAACGAGCCATTAAGCCAACGACGCCGTTGCAACACGAAATCGTCGATCATTTCCGGAACATCGGTCTCAGCCGTGGCCGAACTCACATACCGGAGCACATAGTTCCGTTCCTTCTTGGCCACCAACTCAAAGCACAAGATACGGTCCTCAGCAAGGTACATATTGGAGGTGAAGATGCCGGACTCCTGGAAGTTGCGCTCTTTCAAGTCAGCCTCGTCGTCCTCGTCCTCGTCGTCGATTTGGGCGGTCTGGTGCAAGAATTCTCCCTTGAAGTACTTTTCAAGAGGCCCGTGGCCATCCACATTCAACAAGGCATCGTACCTGTATGCAGAGAAGGCACCGGGAAGCACAGAGATGAAGCCAAAGATGGACTCCATGGGCTTATCCAAAACATTGGAGATCTTATACTCGAAGTTTTGGGCTGCAACCAATGGATTGGACAATAACTTCTTGTTGTGACCCAAAGCAACCCGCATCTCTCCACATGCTCCTGCCACGTTGGGGTCCTTGAACGAGCTCCACAAGTGGTAGAAGGCATCCTTGCCTGGCTTTGTTCCACAATCGAGCAACATCACCACCTTGGGGTTCAAAAGCGGAGCAAATGCCTGCAAACACCAACGATGAGAGTTAATTTTCCGGGCATTCTTCTCCTTCAAACAGAATACCAACTGCACCGGAGTGGATCCCACATTTAAGTACACCCGGTCATTGGAAACTCGCTCGATTCCCACTGTGGATGTGTACTCGTACACGTGGGCCTTGACGGACTTGTTGTTGACCTTGGACTTGGCATAGCCATCCTGAAAAACTCCCATGGCCATCAACAACTTTTGCGTACGTTCATTCAACTGCAATCTTCCATCGTTGACAATCACCACAGTGATCTTCTGCCAAGACCCATGGCCCCATGCTGAATGCTTTCTATTGGTGAGGTCCTTCAAGTTATCAAGAACACCTTTCAACGTGCGGCCAAGCAAAACCTCATCTTCGTTGTACATGGTAATACACACCATGATTTCCGTCTCCCGTGGCGGACTATAGAGGTTTTGCCGCAAGGTATAGTTGAACTTGGCGAAGTTGGAAGGGCCGCAGGTTACACCTGAGTACCGCATGAAGGACGTTTCATCACGTTCTCCTTGGCTCTGGTTGGAGTACGTCTGGAGCAAGTGCTTAGGCACAGGCGCATCGATGACGTAATTGCCGTTCACCAACCGGGCTCTTTTAATGGTCTTGGTATAATTCAACCGAGGCTTGAAGTCATCGTCATCAAAAACGTCACCCTTATCCTTGGCCTTTCGGGTGGTTTTTCTTCTGATTGGTTCATCCTCAGCATCCGAGAAAAGTGAGTCGTCCTCGCCAAATGGATCCAAGTCGCCTGTCTCCTGCAACAAGTTGGTCAGGTAGTTGTTGGCCTGCAAATGCACTGCAGACTGCCGGTTGAAGTTCAGGTAATGACTCATTGGGCGACCGGGGCTCATACTGCCTGGTCCAGGAGTATCAAAGAATCCACTGGACCGAGAATATGTGGAGGCCGGGTATTCGAGATTGTTGGGGTACGTGTCTGGGTATTGGCTGAAAGTGGACATACGGGCATCCAGAAACAGGACGCCTGGCGTCTTAAAGGGAGTACCTCTGCTATGAAGACCACCATTCAAGTTCTCATAGAAGTCGTCATCGGAGTTATCGGATATCACACCCGAATTGAGGAGCATGTCGCTGCCGGTGTTGGAGCCTACACGCGTATGACGTCTGGAGCCTCGATACTGGCTGGGCAGTTTTTGCAGGGACGGGGTGGGGGTCCGGAAACTGGTTTTCTTACCCAGTTGAATGCCGGAAATGGGGTACTCGATATTCTCGGGGTATGAGGGGTGGAGGGGGACTCTGGCTGGTTTCTCTGTGAAGTCCGAGCTGTTACTTGAAGATGATTCAAAGGGTCCATTTCCGAGTCCATTTCCGAGTCCATTTCCAAGTCCACTGATTTGTCCACTTCCAAGTCCACTGTTTTGTCCACTGTTTTGTCCACTGTTTTGTCCATTGTTTTGTCCTCTTTGGGAAATTCCAGGACTAGTCTGAAGTCCTTCGGAATTAAGGTTCTGAAGTCCTATATGAGAAGGTTTTTCATCATCGAAAAGATCATCTTCGAAATCCATTCTTCCCAATTCTGTTGAATCTTCTGTTTTCAATCTTCAGGGTTGATTCAATAAGTGAAGATATTCTGAATTAATGATTGTTGACTCTTGAAATTCCTCGATTTGTTCTCGGGCTTTCTTCTTGATCTGTTGATTTTTCTTTGAGATGTTTCTGTTTAATGAAACACTCCAAATTGGGATATTCTTTTTGATCCGATTTTGATCCGATTTTGATCCGAGTTTGATCCGATTTATCCGAGTTTGATTTGAGTTTGATTTGAGTTTGATTTGAGTTTTTGATGCGTTTTTGATGTCAATGTGAATTTCAAAAGTTTCAAAATATGAAAAAATCGTCAAAGGAGGTGGGTTTTTGAACACGAGATATGAGAATGGATTAAATGAAAGAATGGATTTTTCTCCCTTGCGAACATTTATTTTTAGCCGGGATACCTCGACTAGAACCCGAGGGGGGTTTTTCGATCCACACACGACCTTGCAGATCTTAAAGTATATTGTTTATAAGCGATTTTGAGATGATTTTACTGCTTTTGGTTTATCCAACCTGGGCTTTGTTAAGGGCTTTGTTTGGAATCCGGATGTTGTGTGCATGATATTTATGTTTCACTCGCATCGGGGATCCTCTTGTGTGCAGGCCGCACAATGTTTTTAAGGTGCATCACGTGGAGTCCAGACCTTCCATTCCTAACCGAGCCCCATTCTTAACCAAGCCCCAATCTGACCAAGCCCCAATCTGGCCAAGCCCCAATCTGGCCAAGCCCCATCTAACCAAGTCCAATCTAACCAAGTCCAATCCAACCAAGCCCCAAAGCCACTACCCAAATGTGGCTTCCCTATACATTTTCTATATATCTTCTGCTGTTTCTCTAGAGTGCAGTACCGTAGAATATTAGGAATATCAAGAACCTTCCTTAGATACAGTACACTCCATTCCAGCTTGGTACCTGATTTGTCCATTAGCTTGGACCTGTTTAATCAACAAGTTCAATGTAAATCTTTTCCAAGACAGACAAGACAAATAAACTCTTCTCGTTTCTAGAGTCACCTTGACTATAATCTCTAGTAGTATCACTAAATAATGTAAGTAGAAGTACCAGATGATAGTCTAGTATGGGGTTGTATGCAGGAATCGGTGGGTATAGTACGGCCAAGAACTTCAAAAACGTACACATCTGAATACCAATCCATATAAAGTCTATACCACATAATTCAGAGTGGGACTGACTTCTAGACGTTGGACATGTGTTGGATGTGTAAAGACACTATCTGTGTAGTATACTGTGGTGGTAGTAAACCGTATACACCATCATTATCTGGGAGCGTATGCACATTAATCATCACTTGATACATTCCAGTCATCAATGCATTAAAGTGCATTCTTTTTCTCCATTTTTTGCCACGCTACCACTGTTTTTTCTTTTGTATTTCTTTTGTATTTCTTTTATACCTCTTCTGTATTTCTTCTTTTATACCTCTTTTGTATTTCTTTTATACCTCTTTTGTATTTCGTTTATACCTCTTCTGTATTTCTTTTGTATTTCTTTTATACCTCTTTTGTATTTCTTTTATACCTCTTTTATACCTCTTTCATACCTCTTTCATACCTCTTTTATACCTGTTCTGTATTTCTTTTATACCTC
>NLAC01001429.1:0-167507 GCA_002374635.1 Metschnikowia sp. 04-218.3
TTCGCAGTAGCTGCGAAAACTGGTAGGCTGCTAATATGTGGTCTGGTACACAAGAACTTTTGTGTGTGCAGATTTTATTATATAGTATGCTTTTGGTAATACCATTTGTGTTTGGAGTACAAGATGATGTTGTTTGAGACACAATCCGGTTTTTGTGGAGTAAAACTGGTGAACTATGAGTGTGGTGAATATATGCAGGACCACGTGGAAAAGAGCTTTTTCCTTCCATTTTAAAAGCCCCAAGACCAGCTAAATAAATAGAGAAAATCTCACCAATCTATAGTGACGACTCCCAAGTTGACTATACTATTCATAACTTATAAAGAGCTCTAGTCTGGTTATAAATTGCACTACAGTGAGAAGCGCATTGGTCATTACAAAGACAAATATTGATACATCCACCGAACAGAAAAAAAAAACAAAAAGGATAAACCAACACAATAAGTCAATGAGACACAAAAATTCAAATACTGGTATGCATAAAACTCTTACTACCACTTTTTGGGGTGGCAGGCAGAAGATGGATGGGTCTTTGGCTTTTTGCGACAGACTTGACTTGGCTACCATTTGAGCCCATGCATCAACCCGTAAACCAGAACAATCTATTTTCTAATTCCTTAATAATCACTAAATAATACTCTGTTAATTTATGCCTTAGCTGAAACTGAAAAATATGAAATTTTGGCCCAGTACTAAATTGATCATGTCCAAGTAGACGTTTTTGCAACCTACTTTGAATGCACAGACTGCGAAAAGCGCGACTGATTAAAAACAGGTGCACTTTGAGAGCTTTCAATGGACACTAATCCAGATTTCACACGGGATCTTGTTGAATTTAACATTTTATGAATTTTTAGACCTATGAGTTTTTTAATTAAGGGAATTTTTTTTTGGTGCTGTTGAACCGGAGTGCGTGCTTGTTCTGTTACGTCTTGAATCTTTTTAATTGATGAGTGCGCGTTTTCGCACCCATTTTCAGGTGGAACGGGCCTGTTTTCCTTGAACAAACCATAACTTTAGCTGCACCGAGTGCTTGATTTCTTGGTTTGAATTGAAATTTTGTTAATTATCTCTTGTGGGCTGCATATAGTCGCAGTCGGCTGGTCATGAACACTTGCCCGTTCAAACTGTCCAATAAACTGGTGGAATGAATAACTACTATACCACTACACACCACTACACATGATGTCATAAGACACACAGTCACTGATAGCTGTATTTTTTTTTGATAGTCCACCAAACCAAGCAAATCAATTTTCATTGTGCTACGACATACTTAGCGCGACACATCGTACTACAAGATTACTCATGAAATGCAATGTTATCTTGGCATTCGTCATAGAGGTGACAGTATCACTGTGAAGACTTGAAAGAAAGTACTTCTACACTACAAGAAGGAATAGTCTGGTATGTCTGGATGAAGATTAAAAAAAACAGTTTTCTTACTCTAAATTCCCATTTTAATAGACAAAAAAAGTATACAATTAACATCATGACGAAGTAGATAACAAAGTGAATGATCTATTTGTACAGCATAATTGAACAGGCTGGATCCTACACTATCGGAATTTCTAGAATACCCTTTAAAAGAACCCTATTACATTTTTTTTTTCTGAATCAAGCACTGCTCTAGAATGC
This sequence comes from Metschnikowia sp. 04-218.3, assembly GCA_002374635.1. Lineage (NCBI taxonomy): Eukaryota > Fungi > Ascomycota > Pichiomycetes > Serinales > Metschnikowiaceae > Metschnikowia > Metschnikowia sp. 04-218.3. Next base: position 1,639 of record NLAC01001429.1, read on the forward strand.
TACACACTGTATTTGATTATAAGGAACATGGTGATCTTGTCAGGATAGCCCTCAAATAATGGGACACCCAAGCTTAATTTGGAAACCGGAGTTTTATATATTAGAGACAGTCAAACCGAAAAAGTCTTTGGTTTTGCCAAAAATGGTTTACTGGCTTTTGTAAAGCTCGAACGATGGACCCTATTTCTTTCCTTTAAAGTCCAGAAAGAAGCGAGAGTGGACAAACAGTTAAAAACACTAATACGAACTTCTTTAAACGCAATTCTTTTTTTCCTATTGACTTGTAGCCACGTGACTCTATAGATGACTCTCGTGGAGCCAAAGTGAACCAAGAAGTATTTAAATATAGATCAACGGGCTGGTACTTTCAATTCTTGGCTTTCTATAGCACATGCTTCTAGTCAATAAATATCACATAATAATTCTCCAAGATCTACCAAAAGAACCAATTAATAATTATGAAGGCCCGAAATGTAGCATCAGAATTTCCATTTTGACACTCACTCTATATGCGCATCATACATTATATGCACTCCTCGCATAAAGTATAATGATAATACTATTTGAGGCCACAACCCACCCAAATTCATCCCTATCAATTCATCATCTCTTATATCTATATATGGACTAAAGTAAATGTAGTGGTAATGAGTACAGGATTTTTAGTAGAGAGTGCATTTAGCGTACTGTGCAGTAGCAATGGTAGGTAGTGAGTACTATTGAATCCTCAGTGGTATCAAGAAATAACTATGATTTTTGAGGATCATGATCAGTAGATCTAAATACTGACGTCAAGAGGTTCTTTTTGGTATGAATTTTTATATGCAAGACCTTCCAGAATTGTATTAGAGTGAGCTTCCACAGTACCATACATTAAATCCAGTGAATTGTGTGGGGATTAAATACACCAAGGTCCTTTTCCGAGGCCTGGATGATTATTTCCGGTCTGAATATCCAGTTCCGGGGCCTGTAACCAGTTCCGACCTACCCTCTCAATTGCATCTGCATATTACGTCAGTTCTTCTCTCTACTCCTCTCCCAACTCAACAACAGCACCAGCAGTCACTTCCAGTATACAATACAAAGCTTTATAATAATACAGAATTTAATTTATATTAAGCCAGCAAAAACCAGTACCTTCGTGGAGTTGCTTTAGAAAAAAAAACAAAAGAATAAAAAAAAGAATATTAAAACGGACTCTATGTACAGTATTGGACATTTCATAATCTTCAGTGACTCAGAAAACCCTACTATCCAAATCTCCAGTGTCATAACCAAATTTCCAGTGTGATGGGGTGATTTTAGTGTTCAGAATACCTAAAAAAAGTGGACTTTCAAGCCCTGGAATTGAGAATGGAAATAATTTATACTGGAAAATAGTAGAGTATAAGTTTATTGTCATGAAAGGAATATTAGTGAATAGTACAGTTTGCCAGAGAAGGCTGAAGTCAAGTGGGGAGCGGGTTTAAATCTGCATCACGTGACTGGTCATTACTTATTAATTACCGGTTCAGATACACCAACAAAAAAGGAAAACTTAGCAGAAATAGAGATTACTTTATTTATAAAATTTGATTTCTTGATTTCTTGGGTGCTTCATTTCTTGATTGCTTGATTGCTTGGTTGAAGGATGCCAAGACTAGACACGTTGTCTGCAGTACCATACCGAACCGGCCAAAAATAAAAATAGTATACTCAAATCAAATGCTAGTAAGTAATTTTTTTTGTACTTTTGTAACCTTAGATTGAGAAATGGCTTGGTAGGAACTTATACTAGTCGTCAGTTCTAAAAATAATCTAATTGTTCTGTGGGACTGCATATAAGACTTGGTGTGGATCTATGACTCTACATCCATTTAGCTCCCTGAAATAATTGGATTTAGTTCCTGAGAATAAAAGGATTGTGAAGTATAAACCCGTGCATCCTAACGGGGTAGTGTACCGGAAAATAAGACACTTGAAAATGTCGGAAAAATGGTTGGAATTTTAGGCAGGGCTCATAACCCGGAGATCAGAAGTGAACTGTTAAAAATCGTGCACTGATAAACGAGGTTAAACCCGTGCACCATGAGCTAAACCCGTACACCATATTATTAACTTCCCCACACGTGCACCCTTGATGAGTCGGTACCCGTACCCGCAGCTCCCACATCCGATGGTGGTCATTGCATAAATATCGTAAGCGCTGCGGTGAAGACCTGCACATAATACGCCAAGTCCCCCAGCAATTTTGGACTTATGTGCAGGCCGCCGCGCCTCGTTTGGGCTAAAAAAACACAACTTCTACACCCTGTTCCTCCAATCTCTTCCTTAACCCCATAGCAGTTTCCTCTGCATCTTCATTTCTGCACCTACCGAGTCCCTTCGGTGCTATCCTCATTCTCCATCCTGACCCTTGAATTAGTCCAAATTTTCATCTCGGTTTCTGTTCCGAATTATTTCATTTTAAGACAAGTTTCAGTTGCGATTCCCGCTAGACTGTTCTTTTCAGTCAGTCCACCAACATGAAATTCAATTTTCTCCCGCTTTTTTTTGTCTTGGCCTTTTGCAATGCCCAGAACTACCTTCAGGCAAATTCCCTATTAACATGTATGGATAACTCCCAGTTTTGGGCCTCCAATCTTGATGTCAAGTTCCGCCAAAATAATAATTCTGTCACCTTCAACATTAAGGCCATTTCCAACATTAACAACATCAAGGTTGGTCTCAATGTCGAGTTGATTGCCTATGGTCTTACCGTGATTCAGAAGTCAATCAAGCTCTGTGACTTCGACTTCACTGAACTTTGTCCCTTGACCTCGGGTCACTTGGACTTCAAAATCCAACACACCCTTTCCGATGACATCATCAAGCAAATTCCTGCTATTGCTTACACTATTCCTGACTTGGACGCCCGTGTGAGACTTGTTATGTTCGATACTGACACCCAGGAGGATTTGGCCTGTGTGGAGGCCGTGGTGGATAATGGAAAAACTGTCCAGACCAAGTATGCCGCATGGCCCATTGCTGCCATTTCTGGCTTAGGTTTGGTCACCTCTGGTATTGTCTCCGTGATTGGTCATTCCAGTACAGCTGCTCATATCTCGTCCAACTCTATGTCGTTGTTCGTCTATTTCCAGTCTTTGGCCATCACCTCTATGTTGGCCGTTGCGCGTGTTCCTCCTATTGCTGCTGCTTGGTCCCAGAACTTTCAGTGGTCATTGGGTGTCATTCGGGTGGCTTTTGTCCAGAAAATCGCCAACTGGTACTTGCAAGCCACGGGCGGAGTGCCCACGAGTATCTTGGCCAACCCCCAGATCTCTGTTTCCGTGCAAAAAGTCAAGCGTGGCCTTGATTTCTTGTCGAATGTTTTTGGTACGCCTGCCAAGACGGCCATTGTTTCTAACCTCGTGAAAAGAGTGTCTATTGCCGTGGACAATGATGATTTCTTGCAGAACGATAACTTGAATGCAACCTTATACACTACCAATGAGAAGGAGGCCACGGATGGAACGCGGATTCTTATTTTGCGTGGAATCCAGAGAATTGCTTACCTTGCAAAGATCGAGATCACCGATTTGTTCATGACCTCCATCATGTTCTTGCTTTTCTTCATGTTCATCCTCATTGTGTGCATGACCTTCTTCAAGGCTTTGGTGGAGATCTGCATCCGGTCCAACATCATGCATACCGGCAAGTTCAATGAATATAGACAACACTGGCTGAGCATCATTAAAGGTGCTCTTTACAGACTTCTTTTGGTGGCATTGCCTCAACTTGTTGTTTTTCCATTGTGGGAATTCACCACTCATGATTCTGCAGGTTTGGTAGTGGTGGCCATCTTTTTGTTCCTTGTGGCGTTGGGATTGTTGGGATATGCAGCCACAAGAGTGTTTCTGATTGGCCGTCGGTCCGTTAGAGACCACAAGAACCCCGCTTACCTCTTGTATGGCGATGGAGTCTTCTTGAACAAGTTCGGTTTCATCTATGTGCAGTTCCGGGCCGACTGCTACTATTTCGTGCTCATTTCGTTGGCTTATGTGATCTCCAAGTGCTTGTTTGTTGCAGTATTGCAGCACCATGGAAAGGTTCAGTCAGTGATTGTCTTTGTCATTGAGATTGTTTATTGTGTGGTTCTTTGTTGGAAGAGACCCTTCATGGATAAGAGAACCAATGCGTTCAACATCACCATTGCTGTGATCAACACCATCAACGCCTTGTTCTTCATGTTTTTCTCCTATGTGTTCAAACAACCACAAGTGGTTTCGTCGGTGATGGCCGTGGTGTATTTCGTGTTGAACGCCGTATTTGCATTGTTCTTGCTTATCTTCACCATTGTAACGTGCGTGTTGGCCTTGGTATACAAGAACCCCGATGCCCGGTACCAGCCCATGAAGGACGACCGTGTTTCGTTCTTGCCTCGTTTGGGAGGAAAAAAGAAGAACCTTGAAGGTGCTGATGATATAGAGTTGGCTGCTTTGGGTGCCAGTGCCATGAAGGGCCATGAAAACGCCCAAAATGCCCAGTATGTTGATTCCGACTCCCTCGATGACGACTCTGCTAATCAGTATAAAGGATACCAGGGAGCATACAACAATGGAGAGTTTTCCAAGTCGTCTTTCTTAGATGCAGACGAACCTCAACAGCCTGCGTCGACGATTGTGGGCAACTCAACCAATGCATACCAGAACTTCAAGTCGATGCAGAACGACAGACAGGAAAATTACCATGCCGGTCCCAAGAGAGATTACCTCTAGTCAAAGGGACGATTCACTTTTTGGTTGATTTCATGGTTTGTCTTGTGTAAATATGTTGACCTCTAGTTGAGGAAGGACATTTGGTGAAATGCCTGGCAAGTCCATGAGCTTGGCCAATGTTAGAATATTTAGCATGAGAGCATATTTGGGGCCTGTTTGATAACATGGTCTTACAGTTCATAAGTCCACATGAGGATCCGTCCTCTATTTACTTTATTCATTTCACGTTCAGCTTCTGTACTTCTTCTTTCTCCTTCTTAACTGTCCTAGGAACTGGTGAACCCTATATAAGATTAATAGTTTCTAGTGTTCAATGAGACCATTCTATCCTGGATTAGTACCAGGTTGTTTGAATCTGTTCATGTAATACTCTTCATGACTTTATCTGATTGGAGTATCAAGTCAAGCAGTTGGTGGCTGAAAATAGGATTCTGAAATGATAAGGAATTATCAGTATAGACCTGTAATTGGTTTTGGTTTCTGGAATTACGTAATCAGGACCAGGATGCATCAAGTCATTGAGGCTGATGAGATGGAATCTGTTATTTGACAAGAAGGAATGGAAATGAACTTTGATAATTAGAAATGGGATCAATATAAGGTCTGGAATCGACAAGTGGTGGGTAGTGTTTTTTGATAATCTAGTATGGGATCTGGAATTTGGATTTCTGTATCATATAATAATCTTGAATTGACAGGTGGGTCTTTCGATATCCAGTGATGATGCAAGCTCTGATGCTATTCCATTAAAAATTGGGTTTGTATAAATACTGATTCTTTGAGTAAATATCAGGAACAGATGGATAGAATTCTTGAAGGAATAACTGATATAGGGTTGATATAGAATTCTGGTAATGATGAAAGGACATGGTATGGATATAGGGTCTTGGATGGATGAACTTGATTCTTTCATTAGTTGCTTAATGGACGATTAAATCTTGGATTGATGACTGGGTGGGTGAAAAGACCTGGTCTTCTGATGATAGGATGGCTGTCTTGCTAAGTTGTTGATTGGAATAATTAGTATGGATTGGTTCTTGATTGGGGTAAATGGTATGAAAGAAGTGTTCTTTTTCAGAGTTTTTCTCAGTAGTCCTGGTATGTGTACTTTCAGTAGATCCAAATATATTCTCAAAAGATAGAGCATGGACATTCTCTGTAAATCCTGGGTTGTGATGAGGAATTGGTGATGGAAACGTGGATTGATACTAGAATGTGGATTGATGATTTTGGATCAATAAATGCGATAATCCTTATCTTTATGGAGGTGGGATAGACTCTGTATGGGATAATAGTCCAAGCTTCTTTAGTTTCTCCATTTTGCCATAGCCACGGAACCACCTCCCAGAAATCATCTCATGAGAGCCAGAACCGTTGCCACTAACATCTCAACCTGTACCAAGTGGATCACCAAGTTCGATGCTGTTATGTTCAACCCTACTTTCATAGAAACTTCCGCCTGGGTTGCATACTTGTTCGCCGTGATAAAGATCAAGCGACTGCCGGTAGAACCATGGAGGAAAACGACATCATCTTCGCCAAGGCCCACGTTGAGAACTTCTCAAGACTTGGGGAAGCTCGCATATACTCTGGGATTAAAACAGAACGAAGTAATCTCTGAATCTGAAAATCTGACAGTATGGAATGGAATGGAATTGGAAACGATTGATATATTCTATAGAACACAAAATGAAATATCCTATCGATAACCCGAATAGCATGTTTCATAGAATGAATGGATTGTATGATCATCCTTGGAGTGGTAGGACTGTATGGAGTCTATTTGTTGATGATCAGGGGGCAAGAAAAGATTGGTATAGAAAAGAAGGACTATTTTTAATGTGGTAATTTTGGATTACCTGGGAAGGTGCGAATGCTCGCTTTATAAGAAGTGTGCGGACGCATGGCTGCAAAAGATGAAACATTGCTTGCATATTTCGCGAATATAAAAGGCCGCCCTCCCCCTCATATAAATTGCCACTTAATTATTGGTATTTTTCTAACTCAAGGAGACTTAAGTTCTTGAATATCCAGCTCCTACAATTTGTGTTGTTGATGGGAATCTATTATTTCGTGAATTGTTCCTCTTTCCTTCGATTTGACTAATTCCTTGAGACAAAGCTCTAGTTTTTTGGGACTTTACGAGTCTATAATACTAGCTGTTGAGAATCAATTCCTTCTTTTGAATTTATTATGACGATGTTGGAATGAATTGCTGGTTTTTTGTTTTTTTTTTTTGAATTTTTACTAATTGTTTGAAATCGTTCACTCCTTGAATTTGGTGATTACTTGGAATTTCCAATTTCTTTATTTCTTTTCGGAGCTTGTCACTAGCCCTTTCAAACAATTACTTTAAGCTCATAACCAGTATCTTGAGCTTGAAACTAATTGAAGTCACTAGTCATTCGAATCTCCACTAATTTAAACAACAATTTCCCTTTTGATTTATAACATGACTGAAAACAAAGATGAATAAAGATCATATTATGAGGAGCTACTAGAAAAGTACTCTCTCCTTATCCGGTTAAAATCATCACTTTCTCGAATATCTATTTAGTTGATTAATTCACGATAGACCTGATCTCTCTCGTGGCCTTGACAGATGACCAGAAAAAACATTCAAACACAACTTTAAGGTACTGGATGACATTGAACGACATTGGAAGATATTGAAGGACTAGAGAATAAATTGAAAGACCAAGGAATAAAATTTTTAACGTATTGATCATTGAACCTGATCATTTTCATATGATAACAGGTCCATTACAACTTCTTGCCAGGCTGGCCTTCGATGATTACAACAAGGAACAACTTATTTTGATTAAAAGCAATGATTAGTGAATTAGTAGCTAGTCAGCTATGCTGAAAACAGTTTCTAGGTGTGACAGAACTTGGGCTTCCCAAAGATACTGTGGTGGAACACATTGTACCACGTGACCGGCACACAGTCGTCACGTTTGGCATGTGCGGAGGAGTCGTACACTTCGGTGTATGCAGGCGAGCGTGCAGTGGCTTCAAAGACTCGTTTGAGCTCACTTTCGGGATCAGAGTATTTCATATCGATCCTTTGGAAAGAGTACATAAGGGTATCTTCATCGTCATCATCGTTGGCCCGTTTTCGCAACTCCGGCTCTGCTGCATCCTGCGTGTACCGTCCAAAAAGCTTATCAAACACGGAGTACATTCTATAACTCTTGAGTGTGGACAAGGTAGCTGGTTGACGTGAAGCGGCCAGCTCGGGGCACCATGCCAAGTGGTCACAGAGCTGGCCCAAAATCACCTCGTCGGAGAAGGATAACGAGTCGATTTTCTTGCCGCTTCGAATATAGTCTGCTATGCCGGAAAGTACCCGAATGGAGAGTGAGAATGGAATGGTGACCTTATCTAAGAGCGAGCCTGTTTTTGAGCGGAGGAATTTGGAAATTTTCTTCTTGATATACTTGGCCCTGCCTTTTTCGAACTCCTCGAAATCCCACAGAGAGATATACTCGGCTTTCTTGTTGAGTTTCCGAACAACCAATCTTTCCACAAGACGAAGGTAGAGGAGAATCATTTCCTGTTTTGTTTTAAGGGACTGCGTGGCATAGAACCGAAGGAGGTCACGGAGTTGTTTTCCATGGATAGCTCTTGCTGTTTTGGGGTCACAAAACTCTCCTTCGGGAAATCTGGGTTTTGTTTCAGTTTCCTCTGTTTCAGTTTCCTCTATTTCAGTTTCCTCTGTGTCACATTGATCTTTTTCAGATTTTTTTGTTTCACACTCGTCTGTTTCACTTTCCTCTGTTTCACTTTCCTCTGTTTCACTTTCCTTTGTGTCACATTGATCTTTTTCAGATTTTTTTGTTTCACACTCGTCTGTTTCAGATTTTTTTGTTTCACACTCGTCTGTTTCAGATTTTTTTGTTTCATACTCGTCTGTTTCAGATTTTTTTGTTTCACACTCGTCTGTTTCAGATTTTTTTGTTTCACACTCGTCTGTTTCAGATTTGTCGGTCTCACACTGGTCTGTTTCAGATTTGTCGGTCTCACACTGGTCTGTTTCAGATTTGTCTGTTTCACAATGGTCTTTTTCATATCTTCCCGATTCAGATTTCTCCGGTTCAGATTTCTCCGATTCAGATTTCTCCGGTTCAGATTTGTCCGATTCAGATTTCTCCGGTTCAGGTTTCTCCGGTTCAGATTTGTCGGTCTTAGATTTGTCGGTCTCAGATTTCTCCGGTTCAGATTTCTCCGGTTCAGATTTGTCCGATTCAGATTTCTTCGGTTCAGGTTTCTCCGGTTCAGATTTGTCGGTCTTAGATTTGTCGGTCTCAGATTTGTCCGGTTCAGATTTGTCCGATTCAGATTTGTCTGATTCGTGTTTGTCGCTTTCGGATTTGTCGCTTTCAGATTTGTCCGATTCAGATTTGTCGGACTCAGATTTGTCAGACTCTATGGAATCCGTGGAGTCTGTTTCAGGATTAGAGGGCGTTTCTGTCTCACACGGTTCCCCTTTGCCAAAATTAGTCGGGTCTTCGTCGGGAATGATATTTTCCAAAGGTACAGTTGGGGTGCTAGGGTCAAGTGAAGGAGGAGTTTCAGGGAGATTGTTTTCTTCTTCGACAGAAGAGTCCTTTTCGGAAAGATTCTGTGCATTTTGGGGAACAGCCTTTTCGGGAGGGGTTTGTCCATTTTGGGGAACAGACCCTGTTTCAGGAAGTTGACCATTTTGTGGTGGATCCGAAGCCTTTTCGTTTTCGGGAACAGATCCTCCGATTGGGACTACATCGCCAACAAAGTTGCCGTTTTGGTCTCGGTCCAAAAGGTCTCTTTTTCCGACCCAAATGACTGGAGATAAATCGGATTCGGAAATCAGGAGTTTTGAAACCCGATCCAGTGCAGGATGCCAGTTATAGAACGTCAGGGGAATCAACAACGAAAAGGCAATTCCAAGGGGGAAAAGTGCTGCCAAAGGTTTCATGAAAGCGATGATTCGTGCAAAGATGGTGGAGTGGGAATTTCTGTGCTCCACGCTGAATGGGTGCAAATATACCTTGTATGCAGAAAATCACGTGCTCTCGGAACGAGATGATATGCAGTACACCGCCAGGTACATCACCGTTTCCAATATCCACGTGATGAACGAGAGTGTATTGAAGGCGGCTATTGTTCGGCGCAGGTTGCATGTACTTGATTTTGCTTGACAGTGGCTAGACAAGTACAAAATCGAGAGGTTAAATGCAATGGCCCCCAATATACACTGGGTACTGCAGATAATCACTACCCATTTCTTCATCTTATCCACTCGGACTAGCTTGAAGAGAAAGGCCAGAGCTCCTAACACAGATATGATCCCCACGGCAATGAAGTACCGGTATACGCTTGTACCGATGGAATGGTCTCTGTTGAGCTGTATGCAGGACACGGTGATGACAATAGCAGCAAAGACAATTTGGGCCACGTCCAAGAGATTAACTGCAGTGAAGGTATGATATCGACTACTGGAGTCGTCGAAAACGAGGCCAAGGTCGGGGGACACGTGACGTTGCCGTTTTGGGATCCGGAGAAGTGGTTTTCGGAGTACACGACCCCATACTGCATCATCCAACCCATTGCCTGATTTGGCGAAATAGTCAGACGGTTGAAGAGCAGGAGGAAGATCATCAGAGTTGACGTCATAAGTGCCCTCGAAAAAGAAGTTTTTCTCCCCGGAATAGACTCCATTTCCTTCAGACCCTCTAATCCGTTCGGCAAACTCACGTGGCAAAGGTGCTGGCCGGGCCGGAAGTGCCTTATTTATGCTATACCGAACATTTTGCCGAGGTATATGTTGCTCTCTTGTGATTGGCTCATGGAACGGGTCTTGGAACCCTGGGATTGGGTTGGAGGGGTATGGAGGTAGCAGGGCTTCTAACCTGGCCATTTCCGTGGGCGTCGTGTTCCGAGACCGTTTCCTCGGTTCTTGTTTTTCATATTCGAACCGGGAATCGTCTCCTATGATCAGTTCCATCTGCGTGTATGGTGATGTTATTGACCGTTTCAGGTTTGTTTCAGGTTTGTTTCGGCAGCACTATATCTAGTTGATTGGTCTATACCGGCCTATTTCCAATTTCGGACGCTATCTAAAAATTCAATTTAGTTGATGAGTGCCTTGGCTTTAAGATCCGACTCAAATTGTCCGGTATGATTCCCATACTTGGTCTTTGATGTGCGACCTGCATGCACCAAATTACTGGGGTAACACGCAAGTCATATCCTAATGCGGAAGAAAATAAACAAGTCATTTCCATCGTTCTCAAAGAGCTGCCGAAACGGCCGTATGGAACTCACTAGAATTCTTTCAAGAGGTGGTTTACTGAAAGAGGTTATAGTTCTTAAAGAGCAATCTCATTCTGTATCATGCTATTTTGTTCTATTGTAATTTATTTTTTTTAAAAGTTGCCTGGCTAGCTCAATGGCTAGAGCGTGAGACTTTTAATCTCAAGGTTGCGGGTTCGACCCCCGCGTCGGGCTTGAAAAAACTTCTTTTTTTTCAGGACATTTTGGTTCAGTGTATGTCTGACTTCATTATGTAGCGATTTCAAGCCTAAATTAAGTAAAGTTATTTTTTTCTGCCAGCACGGCATTTGGTGGTGTACGGATGTTATGCAAGGAAGGCGGGCAGAGTCCGAGGGTGTTCCTGCAGGACACAAGCGGGGAACGATGAGAGTCATTGAGCGAACATCCGGTCAACATGACCAGGCAATCCGGCCCAGGCGCACCCTCGAAACTATCTACCACCCGGAAGTACGGTCCCCCTGACCGCCGAGGCCCCGGATAAGTGTCGCAAAGCGGCGCTGCTAAATTGGCGCGCACCCATTGGCTGCCCCGGGATTTCTCGGATGCCCCACGCAGACTAAGGTGCGACATTTCTCAGAAAAAAAACCAAGCCAATCAGCAATCCAAGTTTACATCCGTACAACTCCCTTTTCTACCCCCAGTTGCGCCGTCTAAATACACACAACATACTACATTTCAGAATGTTGTCGAGAGCCATAAAAAGCAATTCCCGCCGTTTGCCCGCTGCCAGCGCCAGAATCGCCGCCAGAAACCCCGCCGTGAAAAGCACGTTTCTTGCCGCTAGGACGTTTGTGAGCAAACCCACGGTCCAAACCCCCAGATTCACGGCCATGCCCAGCATGACGTTTCACAGATTTGCATCTACTACCGTCAAGGTGCCGGAAATGGCCGAGTCCATCAGTGAGGGAACGTTGACCAGCTACTCCTATCAGGTGGGAGACTACGTTCAGCAGGACGAGACCATTGCCACCATCGAGACCGACAAGATCGACGTGGAGGTCAATGCGCCAGTTTCTGGTACCATCACTAAGCTTTTAGTGGAACCAGAGGAGACCGTTGAGGTTGGCCAGGAGATCATCGAGATTGAGGAGGGCGCTGCACCCGAGGGCGGCAGCAAGAAGGAGGCCCAGCCTAAGGAGGAGGCCAAGGAGACGAAAGAAGAGTCTAAGGAAGTGAAGGAGCCTAAGAAGGAGACCAAGGAACCTAAGAAGGAGACCAAGGGGCCTAAGAAGGAGGCCAAGGAGCCTAAGAAGGACACTAAGGAGACGGAGTCGTTCACGGCGTTCTCCAGAAGCGAAGAGAGAGTCAAGATGAACAGAATGAGATTGAGAATCGCAGAGCGTCTTAAGGAGTCGCAGAATACTGCCGCCTCGTTGACCACTTTCAATGAGGTGGACATGTCTAACATCATGGAGATGAGAAAATTATACAAGGACGAGGTGTTGGACAAGACCGGCATCAAGTTTGGTTTCATGGGAGCTTTCTCCAAGGCCGCTGCCTTGGCCTCCAAGGAGATCCCCGCCGTCAATGCCTCCATTGAAAACAATGACACCATGGTGTTCAGAGACTACATGGACATTTCTATTGCCGTGGCCACGCCCAAGGGTTTGGTGACACCTGTGGTGAGAAACGCCGAGTCGTTGTCGATTTTGGGCGTGGAGCAGGAGATTACCCGTTTGGGTAAGAAGGCCAGAGACGGTAAGTTGTCGTTGGAGGACATGGCCGGTGGAACCTTCACCATCTCCAACGGAGGCGTTTTCGGTTCTTTGTACGGAACCCCCATCATCAACATGCCCCAAACTGCCGTTTTGGGCTTGCACGGAGTGAAGGAGAGACCCGTGACTGTCAACGGACAAATCGTGTCGCGTCCAATGATGTACATTGCATTGACTTACGACCACCGTGTGTTGGATGGACGTGAGGCCGTGACTTTCTTGAAGACCATCAAGGAGTTTATCGAGGACCCAAGAAAGATGTTGTTGTCTAACTAGATGAATAGATGTATGCAGGCGCATACCCAGAAGCAGTCAACAGTACGTCAAACAGCATCAACCTGACAAATGACTAAGCCGACTAACAAACATAAACAACCGATTAAGAACTGATAGTAGAGAACTTAGTATAGTGCTATAGTCTAAGTATTAAAGTAACCAGTAGTATCTGTATCTATAGTAAAATAGCGGTAAAGATGTCGTTTGTAGTCTGTATGCAGTATTCAATACACGAAACAGATTTGTCAAACATGATTTTAAGCGGAACTAAATAAAAGCTACACTAGAGTGAAAGACTGTACTGCATACAGTGTTCTAGTTATTACTATATTACACTGTACATCATATTGTATGTGGTACTGCATACAGTATTCCAATTATTACTATACTAGACTGTACTCCACACTATCCACTAGACTACTCTGTATGTAGGAATGATCAGTATGATAGTAGATTCGAGTATATAGTGTAGAAGTGTTTGATGTTTGGACTGTATACTAGGAGCTTCATAATCAGCTTAGTATAGCATGTATGTTCATACATTTGGTCTACAAGTCAAGTCATCAACTACCCCACTTACTGCTATACGTATCACGAGAGTTTAACGTCTATATGTGTTATAATAAGAAATGGTATAGTGAGTGTTTGTAGTTTATGGTCTAAAGAATAGAGTAGTGTATAGAGTAGTGTATAGGCTCTGAAATTTTCACTACAGTCGCTTAGTTCTTTACACATCTCTAATAAAAAAAAAGGCAATACTTTATCACAGTCTCGTAACAAACATGATTATGAAAGTGTAAGACCGGTTCCAAATCCATAAAGTGGTCCAAGTAGAGCCAAATAATTAGAATTGTTGTATGCTTCTTAATGTCTCATGCTGATTTGCTCCCCGGATTATCGGACACAATCTAAAAATCTAAAAAGTCCTTGGATCATAAACTAGAGTATCGTATAATCTGTATAAGTGTACTTAATGTAGTTGGTAGTGTATAGAGTACAGTCTGTAGAGTGTGGTCTATACAGTTGGGGTAGTCCGAATGAAGTAAGTGTATGTATAGGGTGGAGATCAGTCTGTAGTCGGTATAGTCGGTATAATCTGTATAGACTCTATTATATGATCAGATTTGTTAAGTATCATAAACTCCAATGATTAGTCATATAAAAAAATATCATAGTGTATAGTATAGACTATAGGTATAGTGTGGTGGTGGTACTGATTCAGAGTCAGACTCTAGAGTGGAAAAGGCCCTGCGAATCACCTGTCAAGAAACTGAAACCGTACCAATAGTGTCTGTAACATAGTCTGTAAGATAGTCAGCAGATGTACAAATAGTAGTGGCAAATGTAATAGTAGATGTAATAGTAGATGTAATAGTAGATGTAATAGTAGATGTAATAGTAGATGTAATAGTAGGTATCTTTCCTACATACATTTTAATCAAAGATGACATACTTGCCTTCATAGCTGAGGCAAGTCTTCACGAATGTTGGCCAGAATTGGAAAACATATCCCTTTAGGCGCATTCATCAAATTACTCACCTCAGACAAATGAAAACACGGGACATAGGCCCGACTGGGGCTTACTGTCGTAAGGCAAAATACATAGCTTCACCTTGAAATAATAATCGATTGGGCGATTTGGAACTTCCAGATAAATCCCTTAGGACCATTGGAGTAGGACTAAGTACTGATAACGAAGTAGTACTGAGACTAGTCAGTACTCATGACTGGGTATTAATTAGTAGTAATAGTCAGTCAATGTACAAGTAGCAATATTCCACGGTTTAGTATTCTTTAACCTACTAATTCTCTACTTTAATCTACTACTATTTATTCCAGTACGCTACTCTATACTACTAAATACTAACCATTAGAATCTACTATACTCTAAGAACTGTACTAATCATTATATGCAGGCTTCACTTGTAATTTATTCAAAAAAACAGTAGTACTTCAGTACATTAGTACATTACTAATTTCCTACAGCATACTAAATACTGACGAGTAAAACTGAGACTAACTGGTAGTAATAGAAGCACCAACTAAGAATAACAGTAAGTAATAGTGAGTAGTCTAGCCGTCTTTATCATCCACTTCCACCTCCTACTAGTCTACTGTATATAGTTCAGCCTAGAATTATGGAATGGTAGTGTATATTACAGTGTGGTAAATTAGTCTAGTATAGTCGCTATTTGGAAGAGTTTTACCTACTCAATCATCGTTTGTAGTCAGCCTTAGTCCTGTGTTTCTGTAGCTAGTAGAGTCTCAATTTCTTCGATAGCTGATCATTCTAGCCAATCTTCTTACCATTAGACATTTTTGTCTACTGCTACAATTTACTAAAATTGACCTCTTTTAGTCTGTTAAAATTCATGAACTGTGTACCCCCAAGGCCTTACGACAAAGTATTGTTTCTTCCCGCTGAAGAGAAACTGTTCCCCTGGAAAGAAGAAACACTTGAAATAAGAGAAATTTCTATTATCCAAAAAGTTCATCTAACAAGTCCAGTCATTTTTGGAAGAAACTAATCATGTTTTCTTGAACTAGACCCACTGAAACTTTCTTTCTTACCGCTTAGTCTTCACTGGATGCGAAAAGGTACTAATCTTGAGGAAACCATAAGATAATTTCCAATAGAGCTTTAAGGAAATCCTGAGCATTAAATGGAGTCTTTAAGATAATTTTTAGCAAAAATTATAGCTACACAAGGCTTTAAATGAAAGTTGAACAAATTACTTCACGAAACCTGCACATACACAAAGATTCTGATTCCACTCCATGACCAATTAAGAACAAAATTATTACTCTATACTTTTATACCACTCTTTATAGTGTAAGAATTATCAGAAGTTACATATAAATCAAGAAATAAACCACACATAATATAATAAAGCAGGTTAGAATCCAAGGGGAAATGGAACACAGGCTCTTTTGTGGTCTGATGACTCCCACGCGACTCATATAGACACTTCCGGCCTAAACTTACGAGCCTAATTTATTGAACACATTTTGCCACTACCAGTTAGATTGTTGGATCAATTTCAGCTGCAAAAATCCAGTACACAAGAATGAATCGCTGTTGTATGCAGAACTGGTCACTAATTATCCTATTCCCCCTTTGGAACCATAACCAGTTTTCTATTTCAATTAAAAGACAAGCAAACACGGAATAATAAATACTGGTGGTACATGAAATAGCTGAACACGCAGCATTTGGTTTGTTCCTGCATATACCCACACACTCAGAACACAATACTGCAAAGTATCTAGACTCTACAGGTTTGAATATCTAAAGCACTAGATACAAATGGATATAAAGAACATACCCCCAGTCCTGTATACTAAATAATGCCAGTTATGGTTGAACCCAACTCCACACCTTGTCAGTCACGTGACCGCGAAAACACCAAAAATTCATCTCATCGCAGCGCATCTCTCTCCCACACTACTTCCCCAATGGCAGACCCCACCTACCCCGATGCCGAGTTGGACGTCTTGGACGTGCTGATCATGCACGAAAAACTCGCCAAGATCCGTACTCAGGTGGCCTCCAAATTGGACAACCAGAAGAACCTTGCCTTGGTGTTATCTGCAGTCGAGGAGAATATCCGTGAACAAGGCTCCGAAACTTCGCCCGTGGCGTACTTCGTATCGTTTTTGGCTCTTATGGACCAGGCCTTGGAAAATGGCGCTATTATCCAGGAAAATGTGGCCGTGGCTGCTGCTTATTTCTTGGATATTGTGCTTCCTTACACCAACACAGCACTTTTGCGCCAGAATTTCGCTGAAATCTTGACCAAATTGGCTCCGGTGCTCACAAACCAATCTGCAGAACCATCAATCATTAAATCCTCCATTGGAGCCTTGGAAACGCTTTTGTTGGCCCAGGACTTCCAGCAATGGCTCCTGTCGGGCAATGTATCGCCAAGAAGGGCTTTTGTGGGTATGATCGAGCTCTCTTTTGATGCCAGACCAAAGGTACGCAAGCGGGCTCAAGATGCTGTTCATCATATCTTGTCCACACCTCCTCCTAGCCCTAAGGGAGGACACCCGGGTGGTGCTCTCTGTGCAGGACTCGCTTTAACCAAGCTCCAGGAGCTTCGTTCCGAGGCTTCTTCCCGGAAAAAAAACGCCAAGGCCGAGACGAACCCTGCATTGATCCACACGCTTCAGTTTGTCACGGCTGTGACCCGTTCCAATGCTTGGCCTGCAGATAAAGTGGACCTGTTGTGTGATAGCCTTTTGGACATGTCCCGTACGCAGGACCAGTTCTTGGTAAGCGCCGTTTTCGGTGCTTTCGAAGGCCTCTTCTCTTCCATGACCAGCGACATTGATACCGAGAAATATAGCAAGGTGTTGGCCATTTTGGTGGACTTGAAGCCTCCTGTGGATGATAACCACTTGGCTGCGTCTTGGTTGGCCGTCATTGCCACTGGGTTCGAGGGATTTGCCAAGCTTGCACCTGAGACAGCTTTAAAGCAACTCACACAGCTTTTTGCCGTTGTTTCCGAGTACTTGGCGCTGCAGAACGTGAACACAGTTATCTCCGCAGCTCAATGCTTGATCGCGCTTATCTCCGCGGGACTTCCTGACGCTTTTTTGCTCCACCTGGCCCCCGAAAACGAGCTTGCTGACGATGTGATCCTGTTTGTGGGCGACTATGTGGAGAACCACCTTTTTTCCATAAAGTACCAAAACGCCACCAAGGAGGTCTTGGAGTTCCTCACCGCATTTTTGTATAAGGTGCGTGGTCGGGCCAACCCCGACTTTTTGCCTATTTTGGCTACGGTCGGCCTGTGGCGTTCCAACGAGCTGGACAACTTTCCTTACAACAAAGAAGCGGAGGACTTTATTGCCGCATGCATTGCATCTGCAGGTCCCGAAGTGGTTTTGGACACGCTCCCGCTAAATCTTGCCCAATCCGGTAATAGTGGCCCAGGTCGTGCATGGTTGTTGCCTCTTTTGAGAGATAATGTCCGTGGTGCAAGTTTGCAATACTACCAGCGCCACCTCCAGCCGATTGTGGCAGTGTTCGAGGACAAAATTGCTCAAAACGGCAAGAAAGACCTGCTCAACAACAAGGTATTCCAAACCATCATTGACCAGGTTTGGCAGGTGTTGCCCCACTTCTGTGACTTGCCCACTGACTTAAGAACGGCATTTACTGAACAATACGCCTCCGATTTGGCGCTGCTCTTATATGCACACCCTACTTTAAGAACATCGATTTGTCATGCACTCCGTCTTCTTGTGGAATCCAACTTGGCGTATGGAAATGGAGCCATGGCCGATGATGTGATCATGCAAGAACAGTTTCCAGAAGCAGAAGCCCGGGCCAATGTGCAGTACTTGGCATCCATGGCTTCGAACCTTCTTTCGGTGCTTTTCAACGTGTTCTCGTCCCAGATGCCAGACTCACGTGGTTTTGTGCTCAGCACTATCGACACGTACCTTCAAATTGCCGAAAAGAGCGATTTGTCCGCTACTTTCGATAAGGTGTGTGGCTTGTTGAAGAAGGCCATGGATGATGCTGAGACTGCAGAAAAGCCCAAGAAGGGTTCTGCGGCTAATAACTCTGAAACCCCAGACTTGAGCTTGACCATGATGGACTTGGTGGTGGCAATGGCCAAGTACGTGCCAGCCACAAGTTATAATGCCCTTTTGGCGATTTTCTCTGCCACGGTGGTGCTGCAAAACCCATTGATGCAGAAGAGATCTTACCGCATCATCTTGCGTCTTAGCGAAACGGCGCAGGGCGAAGAGTCGCTCGCCGCATACATGCAGGATATCCAAAAAGTGTTTACCAATACCCTTTCTTCAACACACACTGCGGCTCGGGCCTCCCGGTTGCAAGCGCTCAAATGGTTGGTTGCACAGTTGCCTGCACAGGACATGCATTTCATTCCAGGAATCTTGCAGGAGGTGATCATGCTGACGAAAGATGTGAACGAGAAGTCACGTTCCGCAGCTTTTGACCTTCTCATTTCTATGGGCCACAAGATGGCCGCCGGCGGAGTTATCGATAACCTGAAGATGGAAGGTTTCGATGTAGAAGCGGAGCCTGTGGCTGCCGATTTAGGCCAATACTTCACCATGCTCTCTGCAGGTCTTGCATCGCCTCTGCAGCACATGGTTTCAGCATCCATCACCGCCATTTCTTGTGTGTTATACGAGTTCAAGGACCAGGTGGCACAGGACCTTATGGTGGAGTTGTGCTCCACAGTGGAACTTTTCCTCACGTCCAAGTCACGTGAGATCGCCAAGTCCGCCATTGGTTTTGTCAAGGTGGAAGTCTTGGCTCTTCCTGACGACATGATTCGTCAGAACTTGCCGGAAATGCTTGAAAAATTGATGGGTTGGTCACATGAGCACAAGGGTCATTTTAAGCTGAAGGTGAAGCACATTCTCGAGAGGCTTATTCGGAAATACGGAGCCGAGGTTGTGGAGGCAGCTATTCCTGCCCAAGACCGGAAGTTGGTGGCTAACATCAGGAAGTCACGCGCACGGGCCAAGAAAAAGGAATCCGCCTCTACGCCTGACGCCAAGACCTTCATGTCTGCATATGAGGAGGCAGTGTACGACCTGTCAGAGGACGAAGCAGAGGATGGCGATGGCGACGCACGTGACTGTGGCAGTAAACGCGATGGAGGTCGGACGGATCGGTTCATTCTTAACACGGATGAGCCACTCAATCTTCTCGACCGGCAGACGCTCCTGCACATCTCATCGTCCAAGCCCAAGAAGTTTACCAAAAAGGATGTCAAGCGTGAGGTCGAGACCAAAAACGGTAAGCTTGTGTTCAAAGACTTGGCCAATCGTGATGATCCATTGGCTGGTCAGGGCGGTATAGACGCCTACTTGGATGCAGTCAAGCAGGCGCCCGTACGTGGCCAGAACAACCGGTTGAAGTTCAAGAAGACAAAGGAAGATGATTGGTCCGATGACGAGTCTGCAGAAAAGTCCAAGCCAGAAAAGCCTATGCCTAAGGGCCGCGTTTCAAAGCCCAAGCAGAAGTTCAAGGCTCGCAAAAAGCTCTAGTTGAGAAAGTGAATTCAAATCGGGAAGATAGAAGGAGAAATGTTTGAGTGATTCCTAGTCAGTAGACGTTCAATAATAAAATTCACAATGAAACTCTGTAGAGAGGTTTTGATACCAGGAAATGTACAGTGCTAGCAGTACAGTTATCGACAATCCAGTTATTGACTCCAATAATAAACAATCCAGCAATTGACAGTCCACTTACTTATTTACTTTTTTATGGTATTTAAATGAAGTTGTACCAATTAAAAATACCAGGCTGCATATCAGAATAAATCAGTGATGTCAAAACTGCTGGAAGGTGGCCCTTTATATTCGTTATGCATGCGGTGCGTCTGTTTCAGATTTGCAGCCACAAATACGAACGAGGTATAAAAGGAGCATCTTTCCCTCTCACCTCACTCACAATCAAAAAGTATTCGACATTAAACTCTCACTAAAAATGCTCTTATTATGTGTTCGGTGTTTCCAAATTAAGTAGTGAAGTTAAAGTTCCAGTGATTTAGTATCAAGGCTTTCAAAAAGATAGAGTTGTTCTTAATGTTTCTAGATTTTGGGGGAGCAACAAACAACATGGCCATTCAAACTACAAGGTCCATTTTTCGAATGGAAACGTCCTTCACCTGACTTTATTGTTGATCAACCTCAGGAGTTGAAGCAGGAAAATTAGAAATCTTTGCAACGGCACCTTAGCAGTGACAATATCATCTTAGCAATTTCCCCTGCTGGTATTAAATTAACAAATTTGTCTGCTCTACATGTTGCGAAAATGGTTGGTCCTACAAGCGAAAAAACGGTGAAAAAAAAGCCCGATTTGGCTGAGCTCAGAAAGCAAATGCAGTCCTTCTCAATAAGACGTAATTCTTGAATTCTTTGTTTATGATAAGTCGTCAGTGTGGAGTGTACTCTTTTCATGAGCCAAAATATTCATCTTCTCACCAGGATATAGAATTCCTTAATGGGGTGTTGGGAGTCTGAACCACTAAATTATAATAATCCCTCTACGCAGTGTTGGGCTACAGTGGGTCCTAATATTTCAAAAGTTCTCCGATCGTAGTTCTTGGAAGCATACCTTGATCTCTGCGGGATTTATGGCAGGTCTTGGTAAGACTGTGATACATTTAAAGGAAGATCAAACTGTAAGAAGAAACCTGAAAGACATACATTCATCGAAGAGTGCCAGAGAGAATCAAAGACTTACAAAAAAACACCAGAAACTGCGAGCAACTGCAAGAAACCCAACAAAAAGACTAACAAAGGACCAAAAACAAGATCAAGAAGACAAAGAAATGGGTTTTTTACTAGCTGTGACTGTTTGACTCTTAAACTTTTAGTACACAAGGAGCAGATATGTGTATTCGGGAAGACGCAAGAGTGGAAGCTCAGTACAAATGGATTTTGGTCCGTATACACCAAGAACTGCACCACTACAATCATTTCTGTCATATTTCATATATGAGATTGAGTCTTATTCATATTTATTCTATTTCAAAATTATGGTCTAAAATATATAAGGACATTGATATTCATCGTTAAATAGCCAGATAGCAAATAGTTACTTCTAGGGTTCAATTTCCTGTGTGTATTTTTTATTTCAGGTTAAACTTTGAAACAACCGAAATTAACTGATATGAATTGATTACATAATATTGATTACATAATATTGGTTGATACTTGTTTTTTTTTTCGGTGCTGTTCATTTTCATTTTCGCAGTCAAAGTGCGAAACTTGATAAATTTGAATTCTCACTTCAGCTCCATACTGAGCACTCACCAACCACTGATTATTAAAAATTACGTTTAAAAATCGGGGACTGATTTTTTTTCTTCATGCTTACCAAGAAATATTTGTATCACTTTTATGGTCCATTTGCAAAGACTGCATCCAAAAAAATGGTCCTGAGTAATGGAGACCTGAGGATTGTGTAACACCAATGAGTGGACCTGCACCTTAGATGAGAGCCCCTACTATTGACTGAACATGCTTATAATTTTTATGAATAAATATAAAGAGAAGATAGTTCTAGCGATCAAGAAGTATAAAAAAACACATATACTGTTTTCTGTAGGCTTCTCCCAGGTCGTGCGCGACCCATAACACGACTCTTGAAATCATTCTTTTTGCATGTTTATCTGGTAGTATTAGTCGATTAGTAAGCCACTTGAAATAAGCCATGTATGCTGGCCACTAAGGCATAAACAGATGTCAAAGGATGGCAAGTAATGGAAGCTTGGGATGCAATTAATGGAATCTTAATTTCCAGCCTACCAGTCGATTCAACCTTAGATCTCCCGGACAGAGCTTGTTTCATGAGAGCTATCCAAATTTCCATCAATACAGTTGTTATTTGGACATATCGTTTGTCCAATTATAAGGGAGTTCACTTAGTGGAGGTGTAATATTTGTTGATTGTATCAACTATCCACTGAGTAGAAGTTGAACTTTCTCATTACTGATCCAACTTCAAGTAGAAACCACAGACAATCACATGTTCCACACCTTTCCATGAGTATAAATGCAACAATTGAAATAAGCCGCTGCCAAAGACGATGAATATAGAATATAATTTTTTGAACAAAGACAAATCGACCTGCGAGATCACAATTCTTATATTTGAGTTGTCGTCTCATCAGTGCCAGATGGTCACATATCTCACCGACATTTGCTCATATTCATCAACTCACACCAAATATTTTAAACCTCGACTTTCTGACTTTTTTTTGAAGAGCAAGGGCCTTGGTCAAAACCATTAGTTGTGAGCATCAATTTGTTGCTGCATCAGGAAAAGTACACCAATTCCGCCAATAATATGAGTCTGCGACCATAACTAGGAAATGGAATTTTGGGAAATGTAAGATCAGGTTCTGGAAATGAACTGGCAGATTCGGGGAATGGTATTTGTTTGGTTGTCTGTCGTGGTGTACGGATGTCTTTGCAGCCGGTGTGCAGTCGTGCACTTCCCACCTCGCATAAAAAGACATAGCATCACCACTCCTCCTCCACCATGAGTCCCAATAACGCCCTCAGAATCCGCCTCGCCCGGTTTGGAAGGAAGCACCAGCCGGTATACAACATTGTGGTTGCCAATAGCCGCAAGGCACGTGACGCCTTGCCCATCGAGGTCCTCGGAACTTATAACCCCATCGCCACGCCGCTTTCGCCCGACGAAAAGGCCCAAGGTGTCAAACCATATAAGCAAATTGAGTTGGATTTCCACAGGGCCAAGTACTGGTTGGGTGTTGGTGCTGGAGTTTCCGACCGTATAGCCTTTCTTTTCAAAAGAGCCGGTTTGTTGCCTCAGTCGTGGCCCAAGGAGGACAAGTTGTCGCAGATGATCGAACGGCCCGTTGTGGAGGAACCCAAACTCATAACTCAGGAAAAGCAGGACTTGTACAGGCATAGGGATTAAGGAAGAACATAGTCAAATGAAATGGTATCACAAAAGAGGTGGGCCTGATAGATGAAAATGACCATCACAAAGGAGGTGAAGCCAGGAAGAAACCTGTGAATAGCACAGATATATCATAGTGGAGCCTGGAAGATGCAAATGTTGTGGTATGGATCTGCCATTGTACATAGAAACGCTGCATTAAACAATCAAAGTTCTAATTCTGGATTCCATGACTTCACTCTCAACAAGAGATCCTCGGTATTGTACATTGAAATAAATGACAATCTCTAAGCCCCATAAGACAACCTAGTCATTTTGTTTCCTAGTGCTTGTGCCACGGTATGTACTTGCACTTGTAACACTTGGCTTGCTTGAACTCCACTTTTCTAACCACGTGGGCATCTTCGTAGTCAGCCCGGATATTCCTCACCTCATACGCCACGGCTTCGTTCAACTGAAATACCTTGAGGGAAAGCGGGATTCTTCCTCCTTCAGGAAATTCGGGGTCGGAATCATGCTCGTTGCTGGCACTGGGTGACGTGAAGCTTGGTACTCTTTCTGGCGATGTCTCTTCGCCGGTTTCCGATCCCGTCAAAGACTTCCTTTTATCTAGCTCGTTTTTGTCAATCCCCTGGCCAATTTTGCAGTTAGTGATGTGCATGCTGTCGGAATCGAAGCCTTCCTTCAAATGCGCAAAATAGGCGCTCCACTGTTCAGCTCGGTTGATGTGTTCACTTTCACAGAGTACTTCGTATGCCTCCTGGTACTTGTTCTCGTATTCTCTGTGGTTCCTTCTGTGTCTTGTCAACGCTTCTTCATGCTTCAAAAGATTCATCTTAAGCTCACTTGGGAGTTCGTTCTGGACTATATTAGTGTTGACGGTTCCGTTTACAACTTCTCCTGCATTCTGTCCCACTTTATCAACGGATTGACCTTCGCCGTGCTGTACACTGGGTGCATTTTCTTGGCTTCCTTGGGTGTGGTGAATCTCGCTTTTCTGGGAAATCAAGCCGTCTTCTTCTGGCAAATCTTTGTTGAAGAAATTGACAAAGTCGGGGATTTTCACCTCCTTGGGAATATGTTCTCGGAAATTGTAGTGACCCCTCTTAACGTTGAAAACATCATCCATTCTTCTTATCACGGTATCCTCCATATTACCCGATTCATCATAATTCTGCTCAATAACTAGGTCCTCGTGGTAAATTTCATTGTACAAATCCACAAATATCTGAAGGTAGTCGATCGACTGTAAGGGCGTGCACCACTTCAACTTGGGGAAGTTGCAAATGAGCTCTTGGAATGAACTTTGGATGAGTTTTTTCTGGTGCAGCATGTACTGGACTTTTTCATCAGTATCTTTGTCTTCGCTCAGGGTAAAAGTCAGGGGAGACTTTTCAGGATCCATGTATTGCTCATCGAGATCGAGCTCACGCTTCTCCTCCATGACCTCTCTTTGGGCAATTTCCTCAATGATCTGGCTCTTTTTCTCGTCAACTTGTCGCAAGAACTCAGTAGTAACATGTATATTATGCGTACCGTTTGGGTGGATCTCGATGCCTTTCTGGCGTAACTTCTGGTACAAATGAAACCGGGCGTTTTCCTTGTCGTCTTCAAGACCCAGTCTTTTGTCTTTATGAAATAGCGATCCCAAGGAATGTAATCTGCTGTAAGAATTCTCCCTCCTCGACTTCCGTTGATACCTTGCTTTCCTTTTTCTAAGGGAATCGCTGAACTGGGAGTAAAAGGGATCGGTGTTTGGAGACACCTCCACTTGCTTGACGAAGGCTTGGAGCCTTGAAAAATGACACAAGTACTCTTCAAGCGAGTCTAGGTCATGCGGAGTATAGCTTCCCTCATTGATAAGCTCCACGTAGTACGCAAAGATACCGACATCAGGGATGCAGTTGTTCAAAAGAATCAGGTTGATGCGCTTGAGTAGACTGAGAATTTCTTTAAACTCGAAGCGGAAAAGGTCACGCGGAGTGTCATTAACTAGCTCATTGGACTTGGGATTTGAAAAGTTCTCCTTGATTTCTGTCATGGAATTCATGAGTGAGCGGTTTGTCTTGAGGAGCTGTACCAAACCGAAGGTACTCTCTGCCCCAAAATTTGGGATCCACGAGTCTTCACTCAGAGCCAGTCCTTCTTGCAGCGTCAAAGGCGAATTTTGTTCTAACAACCTCGTAAATTTGTAGGGATTAGTAAAGGTGAAGGTCAACAAAGTGATGTCATGTACACATTTGATAACATGGTAGCAGGTGGTGGACCGGGAGTCACTCTGGCACATCATCAAGGCTTTGTGGATCAAATGCTCCATGTACAATTTGCTTTTTTGTTGAATGGAAAAAACAAACTCCTCATACACCTGGCGGTTGACCTCAATGCAGTAATATATTGTCTCCATCAAGACATTTCTCAACTTGATCAAAACCTGAGGCACGTGTTCAAGATGATCGAAGCCCTCGAAACACAAGTTTGTTATCATAGCGAGTCCCTGGGTGAGTTTGTTTTGGCGAATTGGCTCGGCAATTCCAGGCCGACTGAAGGCATTTGTTGGCGAAGAATCCAGAGATGGCGTGCGGTGAGCTTCTTCAAAAGGGGACACTTTTCCAATATCATGCTCATGAAAGCCGCCGTCATCGTTGGAGTTGAAACCTCCAAAATCGCCCTCTTCTTCAAAATTACCACCTGAATCAAAGGCGGTGTGAACCAATTCTCCTAGAGGCACATTCTCAGTTGACAAGTGTTTAGAAGGAGAGCCCACGAGCTGCAAATCAAAAACAGGCGAGGAATGATCCGAGTGCCACTGTTTCATCTTGCAGAGTTGGACTTGGGGATTTGGCGCTGTGACTTCTTTATCCTAAATATAAAGTAATTTGAAAACAAAAGTTGGTTGTAAAGGCTCAAAGGCACTGGAAGAGGATCACTATGTAACGTACCTTCAGTGCCAACAATGGGTGCAAAAGGAGATGCCCACGGTCTGTATATAGGCGCGCACGTGACTCTTACAATGGTTGTTCACTAGACGACACCAAAAACGGCGGTAAACTGCACGAGATCCACTAAGCCCGGATGAGCACTACCCGTGCAGAGTCGCGTGGCGCAACCATTCACTAGAAACCAAAGCACAAACGGCGGGAGCCCTCGCTTTATGTATTCCTCCGAGACCCAACAAATAAGTGCAGCCAATTTTGAAACGCTGCACATGCATCATCCCTTGGCTCGATCTAGAAGTTGGAGTTGTAGCATGTTTCAGCTGCAGCCCCTGCATTGCGTTGCAGTAGTAGCGCAACACCGAGGAAAAAGTAATTTATTAACCCTACACCTCGCATATTTTGGTTGTAAAAAGGCTGCTTACTTTGACCGAAAAATGAGGGCATCCAAAACGTGAAGCAGAAATTTCGAATTCGGGTACGAGGTTCAGAGGTTGCTTGGGTGTATATACGAATGGTCTGGTCAAAGGTCACGAAAGACAATACAAGTCGCATCAGATGAACTTCGTGATTAACTTATGATAATATGACAGTAACCTACTGGAGAATTATGGGAGCAGATTAGTATCGAAATGGTTCTACAATTAAATCAGTGAGGATTAGAATCTTATTACTAAGCTAGCTTAATCGAACAAACCGAAACCCATGTCGTCGTCCTCAGACTCCTCGTCCTCCTCAGGAGCAGCCTCATCGGCAGCGGCCTCAGTGGCAGCAGCAGCTGGAGCAGCAGCAGCGTAAGCCTCTGGGTTGGCCAATCTGTCCTTGATAGCCTCGGAACCCTCGAAGGTGTAGTCAGTGGCAATAGACAAAGCCAAAACGTTCTTGTAGTGGTTGATCACGGAGTGACCCACAGATGGCAAGGTTGGGTAACCAACAGCCAAAGAGATAGAGGCAATGGTGTTAATGGCAGAAACAAAGTGGGAAACCAACTCGTCGTCGGTAATGTCCAAGATGTTAGCAGGGAAGACCTGGCCTTGGTCGTAAACTTGAACAACAGTCAAACCATAAGTGAATGGAGAGATGTTCAACAAGTTAAGCAAAGAAGCCTCGGAAGGACCGACCTTGTTACCGGCCTCAACGACCTTGACGTCAGAGACAATCTCAATAAAACCTCTGGCAATCTTGGTTGGGACACCCAAAGCCTGGAAGAAAGAGGTCTTACCTGGCTCCATACCGGTGTTACCGGCTGGGACGTACACGTCCTTAGGAGCAACGGCACCGGCTCTGGCTGGAGCGGCAACGACGTTGGAGATGACGGTCTCTCTGATGGTCTTCAAGTCACCGTTAGTGAAGATGAAACCAACGTTACCCTTGATGAAAGGCAACAAGTTCTCGTACTCTGGCAAGTCGGACAAGAAACCTCTGACGGCTCTTCTAACCATGGTGTTCTTACCCATGAGAATGTGGGCCTCACCTCTCAAGGCTCTTCTGACCTCATGCATTTGTTGGGAGGAGACATTGTCAACACCGACCACAAGAATCGACTTGTATTCAGTCAACAATTCCTTCAACTTAGCGAAGTATTGAACTTTCTTTTCACGAGTTCCACCCATTTCGATTTATTTCTTCGTTAGGAGTATTTAATGGCACTCAATAAAGATGGAGGAGGAAGAAAGTGGAAAAATTTTAACTTGAGCGCGCCAGACACCCCATCCACGTGACTTTCCGCGCGTGCGCGGAACAGTCATGTGCAAGCCCTATCTCGAAGCCCTGATCACGTGATTATAGTTCATTTATTTGTGTTGAGGATTTCACGTGCATATCGCACGTGAGTGTCTAAATAACCACGTGACAAGTCACGTGGACTTTACTACCTCCTGGCTATGTAACTAGCCGTATCCGAGGTTTTCATAATCCGATGCAACAAACACGTTGTGAAGGAATGTGTTCCACAACTTTTGGAACTTCTTGCCCTTGCGTCCCAATTTGCGTCCCAAATTCAACCACAGCGATACTGTAAGGTCCTCCATCGCATACCGTTTATCATCAGTGGCATACTGAATCTCATAGGCAAAGTCCTTTTTGCCAGCGTTGATCTGCTTCAAATCAAGGTAGTACTGCACGTAGCGCTCCGGGGTGAAGAGCTGGGGAACATAAGCGGGTCCAAGGGCAACATTCGATGGCATTTTTGGTGGGAAAGATTTGTCCCTCTTCTTCCCACGTGACTCTGCTTGTGCTGAAGCAGGCAGGAACATAGGGAGCTTGTCACGTGACTCACCTGCATCCTTAAAGACCCCAAAATCGTCTTCCAAGAGATAATCGAGTTTCTGCAAGAACGAGTCCCATGACTGCACATGGAATAGCTCCTCCTCATAGAGGTGGGTGATATTGTACTCCCACACCCTGAAACCAGGGTTGAAAGTGGGCACGACACTGGGGGTCAC
This sequence comes from Metschnikowia sp. 04-218.3, assembly GCA_002374635.1. Taxonomy (NCBI): domain Eukaryota; kingdom Fungi; phylum Ascomycota; class Pichiomycetes; order Serinales; family Metschnikowiaceae; genus Metschnikowia; species Metschnikowia sp. 04-218.3. The sequence goes on from NLAC01001429.1 coordinate 30,488, forward strand.
GTGCACCACCAGGTACCGCTCGCCGTGGGGACCGGATTTTCTCTTGCCCTTAATGGCTCCGTAAATGGTTTCCCGGAGCATTTCCATATAGCTGACCTTATTGTTGGGAACACCGCCTTGGACAGAAAAGCGAGATGAAGAGATACTGAAGTCAGGTGACTCGCCTTGCCGGAGGTATAGGTTTTCCAAGGTATCAGAGAGGTCGGGGGCTTCGTCCGAGCTTGTATCTTCAAACGCCAGAGCCATCTCTCCAAGGGAAGAAGCAATGGATTTGTATGCCTGCACAGAGTCCAAGGGAATAAAGTGGTCCATGTTCATATGGCCATAGAGCCCGCCGATTATCACGTCCCGGTACTCATGTGACCATGCCACATACTTGCGGAGACAAGAAACATCATAGTTCTTGGAATTGGGAGGCACATGCCCCGTCAACCAAACCTTCATCCCCCGTTGACGCATTTCCTTCAACACGTAGCCCAACCACAAGAAAAGTTTATAGCCCGGGTCCTTCTTGTTGTCACATGAGTCCACCAAAGGGTTGGACTGAAACAAGTATAAGGTATTGATGGAGAGCACCGCCAACCGGTTGGGAATGACCTCCTCGAAGAAGTACACGCCCCGGCTGAACGTGTGCATCTGGTGTTGAGGAACAAAGCTCCGCCACACCTTATAGAACTCTCTGGTTTGGAGCGTGGGCCCCACGGCAAACAAATTGTGGGGATAAACGTCGTTGTTTCCCAAAGAAGGAATGGGCAAGTCGCCAAACCGCTCCTGCATCATGTTGCTGATCTTTTCGTTCATTTCCAAGATCTTCTCTTCTGTCCGGGGGAAACTACGATCATTATCGTGGCGCATGTTATCGCCTGTCCATACGATAAAGTCAATTTTGTCCTTGAGGTTTTCCTTGATCCAGTCTAGGGTGTGTTCCACCAAAATGAGGGGAGAGTCGCAGCCCATAATGGCGTCTCCATATTTGCCGGCTTCTCCTTTACCTCCATGACACATGCTGTTGCTAATGTCCGAGCCTTCTTTGTAGTGCTCATCGGGGTGAAGATCTGTAATGTGGAGAAAACGACCGTGTATGTGTTTTTTGGCTCCAGTTAGTGGGTTTTGGATGTCGACGGGTTTCTTGGGGGTTAGCCCGAGATTACGGTCCTCGTTTTCGGCGCCGACTTCTCCGGTGGAAACCGTAAAAACCTGCGTGTGCGGGTGCCATCTAAGGAGTACTTGGAGGACTACCACGAGGAGGGTGGCGGCTAGAAGCTTCCGAAACATGCTGTATGGGTACTTTAGTGAATGGTTCAGCTGATACCCACGTGCGTGTCACGTGAATATTAGGGACGCACTCACACCACGTGATATGATTAACATGCAGGTCACATTAATCAAATGAATCTAAAGCATGCAAAGACACTACTGGATCTTGCATTATGTGTGCTATTTGATATTCATTCAAGGAGAAATTAGGGATTGGGTTTTTGGAAAAGTTTCCGTATAAATCAGTGCACTTCACGAATGTGAAGAGTATGACTTTTGCAGCCAGTATAGCATGGTATCGCATAACTCGACATGAAAAGTGAGCCAATCGGCATGAAACAATATGATGTGCGTCTTGGAAGTTTTAGGTCTCGACAGGACTTATAGTCATCTCACTATATCGAACAGCATATACCCCGAGTCTCCATATGCAGTACATTACCGTGGGTCTAGCATTGGTATAGAAAAAAGGAAAACAAATAGACAAATAAGCAAATTTGAAATGTTTAAATGACTATAAAGGATATGGACCATCGAAGAGGTAATAGGGAACGTCATTGAGTTAAGTAAAGCACATTTAAACGAAATCTGGTTTCAAGAAACTCCAATTTCATAGATTTAAAGACATCCGTAGTATTTTGTAGCATACGTACTACAGAACGTTACCTTATAAACATCAACTACAGGTTCCATTAAAGAGAGAACTTCTACAGAATAAAACATAGAATATGTACTGTAGAATTTAGTATAGAATTTACTATAAAAGCTTACTATAGCGTGAAAATCCTTATGCATAAAGTTCTATCCCTTCAGGTCCCTGAACCTATGACTGGCCGATAAGTTGTTAATTTTATGAAGAAGTCAGACACCCGTTCAGAGAATCAACAGCCTCTTGCCGCAAGTTATTTAATATAAATAGTGAGTAAATAGTAATAGTAATAGTAGTGTACGTGATTTGGTGGTTCACATTGAACATGGATTTAGGATTTGGGATCAATGTATTTACCATAGTCATTGTTGTCAGGGAACATTGTATAACGCCAAGATCTCTTCATTTGGGAGTCATCAACCAAAAGACACTAATTAGTGAGTCTTTGACGCAACGAAAGAATCTCACGTATTGAACTTACAATAGAGATATGTACTGCAGAATTCATAGAATGTATACCATAGGATCCAGCATAGAATGGTTCATTATAAGAACAATTATGGACACATCTACTATAGTAATAGACCCTTATAGGCAGTTCTCTATCATTTAAGTATTCACATCTACGAATAGTTGAAAAGTTAAATATATATGTGAAAGAGCTATTCGGCTAGGTCTTTGAAAGTTATCTTTGGGATGAACACTAATGTGAGACTTGGCGTAACACAAGAATCCACCACATTGGATTTACTATAGATTTAGGTACTATGAAATTTAGTAAGAAATATTGACCATTGATTATATACTAGGGGTTCACTATAGAATGACTAGAAATATATGGCATATGTGCAGTATGGTAATTTATGTTGAACGGAGTATGCAGTACATCATCAGATGTACTGGTTCCTCACGTGTCTGCATATAAGCAAGAGCAGATGGAACAGATCTTGGTCATTAACAGGTAGGAGGGCCGAAGCATCCGGGCAGGGTAACCCCGAAGGGACGCGATACGACTATTATTAGAAAAGGTGGTCCCGCTCACAGATTTTTACAGGCATCGAATAAGCTCAGTTAAGGAGAGGAAATAGCGATTTCCTAGTATTAGTTTAGAGACAGACCAGAATACAAATAACTGAAGTGAAACTGAAGTGCCACGCTGCCTAGAGTATTAGAGATAGATTACGTAAGAATTCCAGTGTATGAACTAGCTAAGGCACAAAATTCAACAGTTTAGCTTGTCGCATACTGTAGACCACGTGACTAGCCTACAATTATAGCTAAGAGTAGGAAGAATAGGGGATATTGAGTAATTTTGGGATTAAATCAAGCCACCGAGATATAAAGAATAGGGGTTACAAAGAAAATTTATAGGGGCTGAAAGAGTTTGAATAGCATCAAGATGGTGCCAGACCTGTATATAGCACACAGACAAATACAGGTCTGAAACTTGAAAAGTAATAAACGACAATAGTGATCGAAATGTTTAACGTTTGAATAGATGATTTTGGGAGATTTAGTGGGTATACTAAACTGTGTATTATGTGCAGTTAACCATCGTATCAGTGCCCTTATATGATAAAGTGTGACGTGTCTATACATGATGATCACGCAACAACTCTTTCTCCGAATATTGCAACCTTGTCGATTCCGAATTAGCATCATCACGTATCTCGTTAGTAGGGTGACTATCTGCATACGAATAATATTGCAACCTAATATTCTTTCGATGTGGCTTAAATTTAAGTTTCAATCACTTGATAATTCACGCGAAGGCTCAATTCGAAGTTTATGAATGTTCCACGTAAACACGACTTTGATTCATCTGCAGGAGATTTAAACCTTACGTGTACTCACATGATAATTAAAGTCTAAATGTAACATTAAAATTTGCACGTGACCTGGTAATTAGCGCGCTTTCGTGGTTTTAAGGTCCAGTGTCCCGAATCGCGTGGTGAATGTGCCTGCATATGCGTGATTTCATGTGCGTATAAAGTGAAACGCGAACACCGCGACATACAGTCCGTGTTTACATTAATGTCCAAACTAGAGCCCAATCGTGCGTCATTTGCGCAAAGTGTGTTAGACTATTCCCGTATGTCGCAGCCCCATACACACAATTCTCTGCAAAAAAGCTACCTCGCAACTCCTGTTTGGAGATTCGAGCACGCGAACTCTCGAGATTCACGCTAGTGCTTCCTGAACATGCAATTGCCGGATTCGACATGGAGAAGAATGACGAATTACCTTTCCAGGGAGCAACTTCGCCGGCTTTTCAGGCATGTCTTATTCACTATTTTTTTTCAAAATTACCTGAAAATATTCTCTAAATTTCTTTTATTACTCTCTTCTTATTAAGACATTGTATTGGATACCATCTTCTCCCCTTTAGGGTCTAAGGCCTCTTTTTCGGTGGGTCTAGTAGCATAGTTTGGGTCCCCTTTGGACCGCATGCAACTCGCGTTGCAAAACAATCACGAAACGCACGTAATCTACCGCAAAATGTAAACATAAACAGTGCGTGCATACACACGTCTGCCTTTTATTTTTCTTCGTTCTTATTACTTGCATGGTGTCTGTCATTAAGGTCAATCGGGAAACGTATGCAAGCGGTGCGTCTTTTTTTTTTTGTTTTATTTACCAGGCTCATGATACATTCGTGTTACGCCCACTCGCGATTATATATAGACCAGTCTTTCCCAAGCTGCGTGATTTTCTCCTTTTACTTTTTTTGTATATCCTTCCTATTCCAAATATCCACCTCCTGGTTTAAACAGAGGCTCGCCACTCTTTCCATTTACTGACATTCTTTACTATGAACATGTTCGTTTCTTCTACACCTGAGAAATCGTTGCCTCCTTTGGACCGTCTTCGGCACTCGGTCTCCAAGCCAAACTTGCAGCTTCCGCCTTTATCTACGCTTCTTAATTCCGTGGAGCAAACACCCTATAAACAACGCTTGCCTACAATTGGCAACTTGACGCCCCTAGAAACGCCTCGCTACACCACACAGCCATCTGCATTCTACCAAACCCCCCTTCGCTCGGATACGTCTTTAGAAATCCCAAAGCAAAGGAGCCCCGTGTCTCGTTCAGGCCACCCGGAGATCATCAGTGACTCCATTATCTCCAATTCTCTCAAGGCTATTTCTAACACTGCTACTGATACTGTCACGGTCTCGAACACTCCCAAGACTGTTCCTGCTATTGTTTCAAGCACGCCCGTTACCGTTCCCGCAACAGTGACATTTCCTAACACATCCATGGACTCAGATGCAGATGTCTCCATCAACGACTCGATGATCCGTCCAGCAACCAAAAGAAAGGCCGCCACGTCTCCCTCCAGAGACTTTGCCTTCATCAGCCACTCCCCTGCTACATACCCCTCGCAGGAACCATCCATAGATAATGCCTCTTTGGCCCGCCGCAAAAGAAGACGAACCTCGCCCAATGAGCTCGCCATTTTGAACCAGGAATTCTTAAATGGGTCTACGCCCGAAAAGGCCCGCCGCATTGAGATTGCCCGCAGGGTCAACATGAGCGAGAAGGCTATCCAGATCTGGTTCCAGAACAAGAGACAATCGCTTCGCAGACTCAAGTCCACGGATAGGGAGATCACCTTGTTACCTCCTACGCCTGACTCGTCGACGGTAGCATCTGCTATACACACAGAAACCGCTCCTACTCCTCTCTACGAGTCTACGCCTATTCGGCCCTCGATCATCAAGTCCCATTCGCAGCATTTCTCCGACAGTCCTGCCATGGCGCAACTGTCGCCGATCCGGTCGTACTCCGCCTCCAATTTACAGCCTTTTATGAGCAAGGACGCCAACAAGGTCACGTTATTGTCGAAAATTCTCGCCAGCGAAAAGAAGGACCCCCAGTCGGAGCTTGTGATGAACCTTACCTACAAGAAGCAGCCAGAATTTGCACGGCAATCAGCCTCGGCATCCACACAGCTCATGACGTTCAAGCTTACGCCGAAGGACCGTAAGCCATTGGGAGCGCTTGATGCTAACCTGATGAATAAGCAGAGAACAAAGGACAATCAATGTATCCAGGGCTTGCTCTCGTTGCGGGCTGCAAACCACTAGACTGACCCGGCAACAACTAGCCCGACTTGCATATAATGAGTAATGACACGAGCATCAGAATTTACAGAGAAAAGTTAGAACACGGTAGCATTAGTATACTGTAGAAGACCATCACTCTGTTTGATACCTTAATCTAAACAGAGGGTTATGTATGCACCTGCATACACGACATAGTTATGAAGCCAAACTCATAAACATATGACTATGTGGGTCGATTTTCAATAGACTTAAATTCTAAACCCGTTTCGAATTGTTTGTGGTTGGAGTAGAAGAATTAGTTTACAGATTATATGCAGTACACCCAAATTACGTTAGGTCATTCATCCACCCAAAGAGAAAATAGAGGCATTCAACATTTTTAACTTTTGTTGGTTCCACCACGAGAGCTATTTCAAGAAATCGCTAGTCTGTCATGATATATAAGTTTGGCGTGATACATATAAAGTACAAAGTCATGTGATTCGCCTACGCATCATCAGCCTGCACCAAACTCTACACCACTACACCACCATACTATAAATGTCCCTATGCTATTTCCAGGGTCAACATGACTAAATGAACTAACATATGAACTACCATAGAAGGTAGATTAACTAGCACATGGGTGAGCAAAATGTCATAGTTTTTGGAAGAATTCAAAACATTGTGAGGATTCTTTAGGGATGTTAGGATATTGATTAGCTTCTCTGTAAAAATGTATCTATTTGAATATCTACGATGTAAGGTCGAATATTAAGAGGTGTGCTTTATTCAGTACTAATCGTATAGGCTCGTGTACGAATCCGATAGTAGAGTATAGGGGAAAGCAAAGTGTAGTACGGTATAGTACATTGTAGTATAGTAGAGAATAGTACAGTAGAATCAATTGGCATATACTGGACGGTACCTGAGGCAAGGCTACACTCTCTGAAATATAGCTGAAGATTTACTTTCCGGGAGATTGAGAAACGCATTATGAGAGGGTCCTCTGAGCTTTGACTTCCACCGTCCGGAGATTCTGCACATATTCAGGACACTCATAAATATGAAAAGACAGGGAGGACATGGAATATGACATGGAAATGGTAAAACCCCATTTGCTATATAATTACTATTTATTAATGGTATTGGAGATATATACCAAGTCTTCTATTAGTGCCAGCTAGAAGTAGGGGCATTGTAGAGTGCAGTGAGTATTCACTTACGATGGTTCTAGGACAGTAGTCAGTTGGGCCAGTTAAAACTGGTCAGTAAAAGTACAAATTGAGTTAATTAGAAATTTGATGAATACAAAATAATAGTATTCAAATTATGTCTGAACCGAAATTTGATATCCTTATGTGATAAACCATCAATACTTATCAAAGTAATTAGTCTGGCTTAGATATTCAAACTGGAAACAAATATCGTAACTTTAACTCCTTAAATATCTCTAGCTTCAATTGGTTCATAAATTTTGTGCACTCTCATTGCATCTCTGGACGCAATGCGCATATTACAGACAAAGGTGATTCGAAATGACACAAAACCTACTTCACTGCGACTCCGTCAACATTGCAGGTCGCCAAAACCTGTGCCTTGAAACCTGGTTCAGCTTTTCGAAATTCGGGTAAAACAATTAATGCATCAGGTAAGTCATGCTCTGTCGAAACCTGCTGTTCGGGTCTAGGTGTTGGTTGTGGGTGCAAATTTGGTGAAACTAAGAAAGCTGGAAGTTGAGCCAGGTTTTCGGTTTGAATATGTGAGTTTTTTTATTTATTTCACCTTGAATTTCATGTTTGTGCTCCAGGCATGATGGAAAATTGGCTCGGCATTCTGTAACGTTTTCATATATTTCGTTTTGTTCCCACCTTTTGAATTCCACCCTACTTTACACAACTCTTTCTTCCCAGAATTACAGACTTGGCCAAAGTAAAACTTAGACTCTTATACTCAGACTCTCAGACTCTCAGACTCTCAGCATCAGACTATAAGACTCGGACTCTCAGACTCAGACTCTTAGTACCAGACTTTCAGAACTCAGACTCCTAGACTTTAAGAAACTCCTCCTCCAGACTTCCCTCCAGACTTCCCTCCAACTCCTTCCCTCTGCAATGCAAAGTCTCCACCCCACCTTTGCTGATCAGATCTTCGACTTTGAGTCCGCAATGGACATGGATTCCTGCCCAAGTCTGGCTCCACCTGACTTGAATACCCCAATGCCTGGAACATGGCTATCCTATGACCCAGTTCCAGACCCCATTAACCACTTAGGAATCAGTGAAGTGGACTGGGTAGTGAGCCAGCCATCTCCCTCATCTGAGGCTTCTTCCCCGATCGAATTTGACCCGGGAAACTTCGACGAAACTCCACCACCTTTTTGCGCAGACACAACCAAAGTGTCTGAAAGTTCATTTGCAATAAGCACTTTGGTAAACTCCTGGAGCCTCACCAACAACTCGAGTTTCCAGTCAATGATGGGGAAATCTCCTATGGTTAAGGTAGAAATGGCCGATCTTTTGGATTTTAAGACTACCGAAAACAGCTTCCTCTTGAGAAGGCATTCTCCTTTCGAAATCTCTGCTGAGTATGACGCAGAGAGCAGGCAGTATGGAGCCATTTTTGCTGCTGAACTGCCTTTGGACCTCCCAACCCCTCCTTCCAAGCATTGCGATCCTCTTGTGAAAGCTGGTTCCGTTCACAAACAAGTCCGGAAATTTGAGGAGATCCTGGGATCCGGCGTCTTTAAGAGCGAGCCTAGCTCCGACTTGGCCTCGCCCTCATCGGATCCCACGCCCACTACTTCGCCCGTTCCTCTGGTCAAACTTAAGGAGTACGATGGTGTGGCTCCTCTGCCGGATCCACAGATCAAACTCGAGGAGTATGAAGGTGTGGCTCCTCTGCCCAATCCGACCCCAGAATGTGGCCTTTCCAACTACGAAATTCGGCGCACGGACTACTACAACACGGCCAGACATCCAGTAGTCGATGGAAATAACTCGGACGACGAAGACTACAACGATGCAGCCGATTTATGCCTCGATCCAGACTACGAAGATTTCGCCAGCGAGATCAATGCTGCTCAAGCTCATGGAACTCTCATGCAAAGCTCGCCAAGGAAACCCTCGACAGACCTGTTACTGGCAAGCGAAACGTCGGGGAACCGGTCCAGCAGCTACGCACTTTTGTTCAACCGAAGTAGCAGCATCCCAGAAATACAATGGGAGCAAACATATGAAGACCTTAGTTGTGACATACCACATATAATGTTTTATGACGAGTCAAATGTGGCTGAATCCTCAGATATTGCAATGGAAGACAGCGACGCAGATGCCTTCGAAAGCGCGCAAAATTTGCACCCAATGGGTCTGCAACCACACTGCGACTCCGAGAACCCCTTCTCACAACTTGGCCCCAGAGACAGACAAATTTCGGATAAGTCTGATGCTCTGCTGCTGCTTTACCTGGCTTCTTTACCTGCAAGCGAATTTTCTTTTGAGGATGAATACCCACTTCCTGCACATTTGGAACCCGAGCAAAACAACCATCGCCCACAGACTCCGCCTTGCCACCACTTCACTTTCCTTCCTCCTATTCCTGAAGAATCAGACGAGTCTTACAGCACTGCTTACAATGATCAGCACCAGGACTCAACCGACGGAATCTCAATTCCTTCCAACGCCGATTGGACCTCTGCTCCAAACATGGCTGTGCCAAGCCTTAGTCTCCAAAAGGAGACCCTTCCTGATGTGCTTTTTAGTGCTACTCCTAGAGCCAACAGGATCCCTAGCAACGGCACAGCCAGACAAAGCAATTCGGCTCACCAAAACTTCATTCCAAGGTCCTTTGATGGCTTAGGACTGGAGGACAATGCAGCAAACAACAAGCAGCAAGCAATAAACGAGTTCTTGGACAATACCAAAATCCAAGAAATGAAACAGCTTGCCCACGAGCTTGAACTCAAAATGGAACAGGAAGCCCAGAAAAGATTGCTGGTCACTATGAGATCAGAAAGGGGAAGTGGAGCTAAACTAAGACATCTGGACAAGTTCCGAGTGTCGAAAGCAAAAAGAGAAGTGCCTGGCTCTCAGAAAAGGCCACGAAAAGGCCCAAGTGCTCAAATGAGCAAATTAGTGCGAGACAGGTTGGACAAAGCAATTCAGAAACACCACCAAGCCTGATTGCACTGGCCAAGGACAAATGGCTTATATATAGAATATTTTTTAATACTTTTTTTTTATAAAGTTTAGCAGTAACGCCAGTAAACTTATAGTCCTTGCCTTTACTGTTGGCAAGTTAAAACTCAGTAATGCTGGTTCAGTTATTTGTATTATAAACTAGTCACTGTATTATAGACAAAAAGTATTGTGCCACATAACATAAGACTATTTAGAACGTAGGCCCGGAATTCGCTAGTAGAGGTTCACGAAAACACTTGTAATAGGGATTTTCAGTCTGAACGACCTTCTTGGCTTAGAAACTGTTTGCGATTATGAATAAGTGTGTGAATGTATCTAGTTCACGACACACATTATGCAGGAGCTAAATTGTCCAGTTAGAGTAGTCTCTTAACTACATCTTCACTTGTTTTACGTCTGTTACATATGATTCATCTGATTTTTTTGTTTCATTATTTGGAGTCTGTTTCATGGGTTTCAAGATTACGCAGAGCTAAATAGCCATGGTATAACACAATTGCCTAGAAACTGATCAACAGGGTGATTTAAAAAGCAAACCGTAATTTTCATAACTGTATATGGACACTGTATGTGTCGACAAAACTCTCATATACACACCCTGAGACACCTCTGAAACACATCTCTTCCAAAATATTCTTCCAGTCTTTATTTCCAATGTAATATCTAAGAATTCAAATTTTATTTATACTTTCCGTATTTATCTTTATAGCTCGTTAAGTGTGCTACATTAAACAGTAAACATTCAAGATTTGATGAAAATCCGCTGATTATGTTTGTTTAAAATATTTTACAATGAAATTCTAGTTTGTTCCAAATTTGACATGTCCGTTTCATGTCAGATGTCTGTTCTGTCTTAGAAAATCCGAGACATTAGTCCATACATCTACATTTTGCAGGTCTCGTGATCAAGTCGGCTAAATTGAGGAACAGTAAGTTCCTTAAATCAAGGAAGTCGCAACAATTACATATAGACAGTTGTAGATATAGAATTAAGTACAGATACAATACGAAAGTGTTGGTGTAAATTTAAGTGAAGATATAATTAGGGATATAAATTTATCGTTATAGATACAGCTAGGAAAAGAAATATAGATATAAGTACATGACACTTTATGTACAACTCGTGGACTATTATTCTAAGAGATATGGTGTGCGCACACATTGACTTCAATACTTGCCAAGGTCACTCAACATGCAATTTTCTGCTCTAATCGTATCTGAATGTACTGAAATGTGAAATCTGTGGGTTTTTTGCTTTTGGTACCAGAAACGGGCTTGATTTAGACTGGTGGCTCAGACCCACTTCAGACCTTCACAACACTATCAAAATTTTATTACTGTCAAACTTTTAATATCGTCATGCAAATTTTCATAAGCTGATTCCTGTCATTTTTTATAAAATACTCATACTCTAGTATCTACCATATTGTTATACTCATATTGGCAATCCTTTATTCAAACTACATTTCGTACCCATACTTTCATTATGGCATACCGTTATATTTCTTATTTTTTTACCTCCTACGTTTATTATGAACTGATCTAATTTCATGCCTCCTACTTTCATTATTAAAATTATCATACTGTCATAACTTTAGGTCATGTAGTAGTTATGACACTCGTTATGTCATACCTGTATTGTTTACCTTCACGTCATACCTTAATGCAATACCTTCGTGTGTAAGCTTGTATTAGGGCTAACTTCACCGTGAGGTTTTCTTGACACTAGTCATAAATGACACGGTTCCTTTTCGGAAATGTCATAGTACGTCCGTCTTCTTTCCTTTCTTATGTCTAACTCGTATACTGTGAGATTTGTAATTCTCAAACCTACCACAAACACCTGCCCCACAAAGTGCATCTACTCACAACCACTTCCTCACTTGCACCTAGCACTTCACTATAAATTCTGTACTCTAATCTCGACTATATTATAATATTTCTGCTGCATAGCACTGCCATTTACCTTTATACTGCTAATTACTGACATAGCTGTCTCTGTGTGTACCTTTTGGGAGGGAATAACTCTTTATACTACGTGTTCTTTTGTCTAGATAACATCAATTGCTAGTCTCGTTGATGAAGGATACCGCCAAGGCCAACTTTGCAACCGAACAGTGCAAATCACGTGATCTTCTTCAATACCATACTTAGTGATTAGACACACTACATCAGATGAAGAGACAGTTTCAGCTAATTGGCTAATATTTTAAACAAGCCGAACCACTTCAATTATTGGTGTATATTGATTATTAGTCTTTTGTTAGAAATGCACATATATGTAGAAACCAGGGAGTGAAATATTTTTTTAAAATCCAACCAATATTTCCTCCTATGCCTTCCTGAACAAATATATATTCAGAAAATTAAGTGACTTCATGAGGTAGGCAATACTTATTTCTAGACATGGGAAAAACGTGAATTTTCAAGTGCCACTTGAGTTAATGAGGTGATAATGATATCTACCACCCTACTCTGTGTTAAATTTACAACTTAGAATTACACCACAGCTACACCTCAACTACACTACAACTAACTAGATTTTCATTTACCAGAGCTACATCTGGAACTGTTTTAGTTAGCACCAAATCTACTAGTAGTAGTATAGAATTTGCACATCTAAAGCTGGAGCTGGATTTGTATTGAAACTACATATCAAATTATGTGACAAGTTCGAGCTGGTATTGAAATCTAGACCATTCTTGGTATCTCCTTCTGAAACTAAAATGTTTTCCAATTTTTCGCTTATTGCAGCCGTACAAAAATCATCAAAAGCCGGGTAAAAAGAGTTACTGAGAGAATAGCATGATAAACACGAGTGGAATGAAGAATCTTACAATAAGAGTGTAGGAATCCAGAATACTCGAAACGGTTGTATACTCGAAAAGGTCTCTACTAAATTACATACCCACTCACTCGTACTTCAGTATATATTAGATAAACTATTTACCTCGCTACCGTCTCTCTATTACACCGCAGCTTGCTGAGACTGGGACATCACACGCTCGGTTCTTTCAGCATCGAACTCAAAGTCGTAGTAAGACTTATCGTAGTAGTGTACACGGATAAACCCGTCTTCTCCGCCCGAAACGTATCCCAAGTCGTCCGGATGCACGGCCACCGTGTTCAAAGGTCCGAAATGACCCTTGACACGGCCAATCTCGTCCATAAAGATTTTGTGGTAGAAACGAGCCTCGAATTTTCCTTGAGCCTCGGAAGTGGTGGTGACGTTTCTGGCTTCTTGACCTCCTCCCAAAATCACGAAGTTCTTCTTGGGCGTGATGGCAGCGGTGTTCATAGGAGCATCTGCCTTGTACACCTTCAAGATCTCGAAGGTCTTGACATCCACCAAAGCTGCGTTCTTGTCCTTGGACGCCGTGATGAAATACAGCTTGTCTTGGTGAGCAAACTGGATATCCGTGATCTGCACATTGTCCTCCTCGTTGTGGATGCCGTGCACCTGCACAGACTGGATGAACTCGCCAGTCTGGCCCGAGTACTTGGACACAGTACCATCCTTGTGGCCCGTGATGATGTATTCGCCCTCGGCGGACCATCCGGCCACGGTTGCGTGCGATGCTCCTGGTCTGGTCTTGATCACGAGGCTAGGTTCCACCTTCTGGTCGTATATGTTGTCGTAGTTGATATCATAGAGAGAAATTGCACCGGTGGAGCCCATGACATTGTCGTTCACGGCCAACAACTTCAGGTTGTCGGGGGAAAAGGCTACGCGCTTAACTGGCGACTCGGCGTCCCATTTAAACACACATTCTCCCGTTTGAACCTTCCATAACCGGATAGACGTGTCGGCACTTCCAGTGGCGCAGAGCTCTGTTTTGCTGTCCACATCAATAGACCAAATGGTACCCTTGTGGCCCTCCAAAGTGCCTAGGCGCTCACCATTGGACGAGTACCAAATAGAGGCGGATGCATCTTTAGCCACGGAGAAGAGAATGTCACCCTCGCGGTTAAACTTGACTTGCGTTAACGAACGCTCGTGTCCCATCAACTTAATTGGTCTCATTGTGGTGTAAGTTTGTGGGTAGTGTTTCCTGGCTAGAGATGTTGTATGTGCGTGAGAAATTTTCGGTCGTGCGCACACCCAATGAAGGGTGAGTGTTTCACTACTCACTATTGACATTGATGAATTCTACCCAGTAAAAAGGACTAGGACAAATATAGACATGATGACTAGCGATATTACCATATATATAATATATATGGACTAGTAAAAGTATTTCGACTGTTCTGATGCAGACTACCTTGTAATATTGAAAGATACGCTCCTGTAAACCACCTCATGTATTCGTATACTGTCAATACCAATACTCATGTCAAGGTTGTTTTTCTACTTATAGACAGCCTAAGCTGCCACAAGCGGTGAGCAGAAGACTAATCTCGTATCATCACTCCATGTCTCATAGTTGTCATACTAATTGGTCTAATGGCATGACTGATGAAGCCTGTAAGGATTTTGAGAAGTATCTATATCGAGAATTCCGCTATCAGGCTTATTAGGTACTAGCAACCAACGACTGAAAACTCAGCTAATACTCTATCCATACAATACTTACCAACCATGAACTAGACGATAATATGATCTAGATCTCTGTTAAATACTTAGCTGTCTACAGAAACATGCATTTTCACAGGAATAGAGGTTATACCATAAAGTCACTTGCCTGGATTAGAAGACTACCCGTACACACAATACCAGTATTCCTTACTGCTAAGTAACCCTTCCCGCTAGTATTTCCATACCAACCTAGACTATATAAACCCCAGTAGAATAAGCTCTATATATCATAATATAAGACTGCTATACATTATTAGACTAATCAGAAATATTAAACTGTAGTAAAACTCCACTACTCTTTTATCAGACTAGATGTATTGGATTTCAAGAAGAACAAGACTTACAATACATCGTTTCACCTTGTCTACAATACTATATTCGAGTGCTAGACTTACTATTGTTCACTAAGTTTTCCATGTCCTACTAGGCCATGAGTACTAGACTACAGTGATGTATGTGCTACACAATTTACAAAACATACGTATTGATTTACCCATTAAATTTGCTTTCCGAACTATCTAATAATATACCATATATTCTAGACCGGAATGTATAATAATAGACCAATCATAAAAACCTAAGAACACTAGACTTTTCATATGTACTAAAATAAGTGCTAGGCTATACTAGAGTATACTTTATTACTATATAATAATGGGCCATAAAGACTCCGAGATTATCGCTACTCAATGTTTGGTATGGTCTAACAAACATTCTCGGGTTCCTTGTTATCGTCTTCAGGCTCACCCAAATCCAATGTCAAGCGCCGGTGGAACAAATCCACCAACCATTCAAAACACATCTTGGTTACCGCTGCATCGTACCTTCCCTTCAGGTTTTCGTCCCGGATAAACGCGTGCTGGGCTCCATTGACCTCCATAAACGTAAGCTGCACTTTACTTTTACGCAAGGTGCTGCGAATCAAGTCCCGTCCTTCCAAAGGCACGTGCGGGTCCTTATCACCAAAAACCATGATTATTTCGCCCTTTATCTCTGCGCTTCGAGCTAAAGAATCATCATTCTGTCCGCGCCCCAATGCATGATTATGGATATCAGTTGCAAAAAAGCAAAACGCTGCTGAAACTGCTGGATTGAGTGCTGCACGGAACGCCAAATGGCCTCCTAAACACATACCAGTGGCTCCGATTTTGCCTGTGCACGTGCTTAAGCCCTGGAGGTACGCCACGGCCAAGTCGTTATCTTCATCGTATGACGGTAATTCTTTTTCGATCTTGTACCGGTTACCTTTATCGGTACCTTCAGTGTCGTAGGCCAAGGCATTCGAGGGCTCGAAATTGTGGTAAATTGAAGGTGCCACTACCACGTATCCTTGGGCAGCGATGTCCTTGGCGAACCGGGATACAGGGCCAGTGACTTGGTAGATCTCAGAATAGACAATCACTCCGGGAAATTTGGCCTTGGGGAAGCCGGGAATCACGGGATGGAATGTGAAGAGACGCATAGTGGTGCCATAGGAAGTCTTGACATCGTGGTAACCTTCGGTGATTAACATTTTGCTGGTGTTACTGTTGGTTAGGTGATTCGATGCATTACACACACCATGTACTGTTGAACGTGAGGAACCAGTACATCTATGATGTACTGCATACTCGCGTGACTGCATATAAGCAAGGACAGATGAAACAAATCGTGGTCTTTTACATGCAGGCGGAGGCGAAGCCTCCGGGCGACGTGGTCCCTAAAGGGCCACGCCGCGACTACATAAGAAGAGGCTAAAAGAACAAGGTCTTACAGGGATTGAATCAGCTCAGTTAAGGAGAGGAAATAGCGATTTCCTAGTGTTAGTTTAGAGATTGGTCTGAATACAAATAACTGAAGTGGCAGCTGAAGTGCCACGCTGACTAGAGTACAAGAGAATAATTACGTAAGAGTTCCAGCTTATGAACTAGCTAAGGTACAAAACTCAACATGTACAGTGCACTACACCTGTACACCAGATCATTGATGTATGCGCGTTCATAAAAACGCTTTCGTAATCTGGCACGTGCGTCTCATTGGCTAATAATAACTCCTTTAAGTACATAACTTTAGTGTCCATCTTGTTGCTTGTATTGGTGCTTCTTCTCATCTATATAGTTGGAATCGTTATTCCTAGTCACACAATCGATGGTTATCTCTGTTCTCTCATAAGGGCGACTTCCTCGCCTCTTATATATCTTTAGTATTCAGTGACACGTACACCTGAATTAGACGAGACCCAATTAGTGTTAGACGAGTCTCTTGTCAAACATTGGTCTTACCAAGACAATGTTACACTTATTTCTTCTTGACTGGTGTCCTCTTTATATCCAGGAGTGACTCTTATGTGTTCATTTCATCTGCACCTCCTGCATACTAAACTTATGAGTTTCGTATACAGTACGTATGAGACTCGCACGTCTCATACGTTCAACAATGTACACCTAAACCTTACATTGCACCACTCGGTTCATCGAGAACACCAATTCAAATGGCAGACTACAGACAATTCCCAACTTCACTTCTTATGCATTAATTACATAAACAATTCGGAGAAAATTATGATCATGATTTCCAGACATCTACTTCTGGCCCTCTGCTTTCCGAGCATCCGCTATTAGTTAGTAATCATGTAATTCGAGATTTTGCCTTCCCGTAGCCCAAGCTATTATGGCCCTAACTATGGCTTTAATCACGGCTCTTATTATGGCTCTACTTTATGGCCTTGTGCATCAACATACCTAGCGCCTGCTTTTGTCTCATCTTCTCCGCATCCGACTCCATTCTTTTCTTGGGATCACCTTCTTTCTTCAGTTTCTGATCTTGCTGCTTTTTCAAGTTTTTAGCCCTTGCCAAGTCTCGCTGGTTGCCTCTGGCCATGGTGATGAGTGGAAGTGTGAAGTTGCTCGTGGCTTGTGGCTTGCGTGGTGAGTATGAGTAGTGCACGAGATTTTGCACATACACTCCTTGTCACGTGAGCTATTCTCTACTTAGCATCCTCCAACTCAAACACCAAACCACCGTCGGTTTTCGGGTCGTATGGCTTTAACAAGAACTTTGAGAACTTTTTCAAGTTGTTAATCCCGCGAATCTCTGAACCCAATAATGGCATCTTTACCAAGTGGTAGTCCTCGTACAACTCATTCATCTGTCCCAAGTACTTCTTCTGCATCTTCCATCTGGCCTGGCACCTTTTACAGTCATCATCGTCACTGAACAACAACTGGTTAACCACAATCGAGTTGACGTCCATGTTGTAGCTCATCAACTCTTGGATCATTCTCTCAGTTTCATACAAAGACAAAAACTCAGAAATACACACGCACACAAATGTCGTCAAGTCAGGGTTGGTAAATTGTTCGTTGACCTCTGTAACGCTCTCCTGAATCTCACTCAACTTGGCGAAAATATCCTGTTGATTGGCGCCACCTCCTCCTCCAAGCATGCTCATCATAGGACCCAACTTTCCACTTAAAGCCTGGAATTTGGATAACAACTTCTCCAAAGTCAGAGGCAACTGCAAGAATCTAAGTGTGTGTCCTGTAGGCGCTGTGTCGAAAATGATGGTCTTGTAAGCGATGGTGGTGTCCTTATCGTCGGCGCTTTTTTTCTGGGATTTGATGTGCTTCAAAACCTCCATGAACGATAAGGCCTCATCGATACCGGGAATAGAGCCGGTCATATCGCTCATCATGCTTTTCAACGGGTCGTTGGGGTCATTGTTGTACTGCTGTGCCTGGTTCTGCAAATCTGTCATTGCTGCGCTGGGATCGATTTCCATACACGAAAGATTGCTTAAGCCCTCCACTTTACGGGCATCCTTTCCAAATTTCTGACAGAAGGCGTCCGATAAGTTGTGGGCGGGATCGGTAGAAATCAACAAAAACTCCTCCTTGGTATATGCCAAGGCCAACTGGACGGCAATGGAGGACGAAGTGGTGGTTTTACCCACACCTCCTTTTCCGCCCACGAAAATCCACTTCAATGTTTCTTGTTGGATGACTGAGTTCAAAGATGGTTCTAGTTCGAAGTCCATATTGATGGTTTTGGTATTCCTAGTATGCGTATGCGTGGAGGTTGAGATCGAAATCTGCTTGTCGGGGTGTATCGCGGTGTATGGGTTTTCGGGTGTGCACTTGGCGACCTTCGCAGACGTTCTACCACCTTCTGAAGATTTAATAACTAAGGTTGGGCTCAACAAAATATGAACTGACAGACAATACAGGCCCAAAAATATTTTTTTGATGGGGCCTGAAATTATGCTGAATATTTGACAGTGACCCGAAGAGTGGTTGAGAAGGTATCAATATAAACAGAGTGTCAATTGGAATGGCTAGTTGCGGTTGCTACTATATGTCCTTCACTTGGTTTCTATGATGTATGTGAATCACGAGGGATAGTTTTATGGAGGGTGGCTGCCCTTTTTATATCTAACATGATGCATGTTTTTGAAAAGGGGTATGTGTAACCTGCGCAGAAATAAAAATGGTTGCAAAAAGGAACCTACCAAGTAAAAAACACAGATCTCATACTTGTCCACGTTCCCTTAATGCTCTTCTCCTCTTTCATCCTCTCTTTCCCAACTGTTCTCTCTCTTCTTTATTCTTATTTTTCCTTATTTTTTCCCCTCCTTTTTGCTTCTTTTTCTCTTCTCAGAAGAACTCTACTTCTACTTTACAATTTATAAAGCTAGGTTCTATAGCAAATTATATTAAATTATATAGCAAGTAATGAGGCTTTTCTTCGAAGCACTCAGTATGAGGCCCTCATTATGAGGTTCTCTCAATCTGAGGCAGCATTCGCTCCTCACTCTTCATCCGTGTTTTCTGACTAGATGTCGTCAAACAAGTTCTTCTCCACCTCCTTCTGGATTTCGGCTTGCGACCAGCTGCAAATGTCCGGAACTTGTTGTTCTGACATACAAGAAAGCATGATGGAGTTGGGGTAGATCTTGACCAGGTCAAGCTCCAGCCAATCTCCAAGCTCCAAGAAGTCTTCCGAACCCAAGTCCACTTTCCAATCCCGGACACGCTCCTTGATGATCATAGTAGAGATCTCAGCCACAGGTCTTACTGCTGCATTTTCATAATTGCATGAAACAGAATAGGTCCATTCTCCAATCATTGTAGACGAACCAGAAGCAGACATACCACTGCTAAAAAACTTGAAGCCTTTGGAAATCTTTCCGTTCATTGACAAGAGAGAACTAAGACTCACCAGGGTCTCAAACAGTCCTTTTCCAGCGCTTCTGGGTCTAACACAAGAGAGGATAGGTTGTTTCCAAGTAGTGGAGTTTTTCTCTGCCACCAGCACGAGCTCAAAAAATTTCATACTGTTCTTTTTAAACCCCATGACAGTGAATTCGGTGTCCACGTCAGCTCTGGGGTCCGGGCCATAGACTTCCTGGGGTATAAGAGTACTTTTCTCCAACTCACAGTTAATTATAACGTGAGGATATACCAGTGCAATTGCAGACATATCTTCTTTGGAGATGTTGGAGCAATTACTGTGTCTTAAGATGACATTGGGAACTTCTGCCGAGAAAGAGCCCCCGAATTTTTCAGGGACATTCAAAGCAGAAAATTCATCATCTTCAAGATCTTCTGTTTTATCGAAAGCAACAAAGTAGTCTGTTGGTACCACTTGTCCAAGGATAACAGGAGTAGAGGTAGTTTGGCTATCAACCTCTTCTTCGATCGTTTGGGATTCTAAATCAAAGGCAACAAAGTAGTCTGTTGGTACCACTTGTCCAAGGATAACAGGAGTAGAGGTGGTTTGGCTTTCAACCTCTTCTTCGATCGTTTGGGATTCTAAATCAAAGGCAACAAAGTAGTCTGTTGGTACCACTTGTCCAAGGATAACAGGAGTAGAGGTGGTTTGGCTTTCAACCTCTTCTTCGATCGTTTGGGATTCTAAATCAAAGGCAACAAAGTAGTCTGTTGGTACCACTTGTCCAAGGATAACAGGAGTAGAGGTGGTTTGGCTTTCAACCTCTTCTTCGATCGTTTGGGATTCTAAATCAAAGGCAACAAAGTAGTCTGTTGGTACCACTTGTCCAAGGATAACAGGAGTAGAGGTGGTTTGGCTTTCAACCTCTTCTTCGATCGTTTGGGATTCTAAATCAAAGGCAACAAAGTAGTCTGTTGGTACCACTTGTCCAAGGATAACAGGAGTAGAGGTGGTTTGGCTTTCAACCTCTTCTTCGATCGTTTGGGATTCTAAATCAAAGGCAACAAAGTAGTCTGTTGGTACCACTTGTCCAAGGATAACAGGAGTAGAGGTGGTTTGACTTTCAACCTCTTCTTCGATCGTTTGGGATTCTAAATCAAAGGCAACAAAGTAGTCTGTTGGTACCACTTGTCCAAGGATAACAGGAGTAGGAGTGGTTTGGCTTTCGACAGCTTCTTCATCCGTTTCGGAGTTTGAATCAGAGGCAACAGAAATTACTTCCTCCACAATTTCTCCAAACTGTTCGATAAGAACATGAAGCTCAGAAAGGTTTACTTCCTCCTCTTCTTCAAAAGTTTCAGAAGTCGACTTAATAGCAATTAAGGAATTGTTCTGAAGTTTATCTCCAAGGACAACGACAGAAGATGAGGTTGGGTTTTGAACGTTTTCTTCAGGCAATTCGGAGGTTGAGTCTAGATTAATAAGAGCTACTTCCTCCATCCCTTCTTTGTGCTCTTCGGTGACTTTATTGAAAGTAATAATGTTGCTGTTCATCACCCCTTGACCCAGAGCATTAAGATCATCGACGGTTCTGTTCAAGAACTCTTTTCCAAATAATGCCGGAATCAAACCTAAAGCAGAGAAGGTATCATTCTGAATCTTGTTTTCAGGAGCCACGTCGAAAGCAATAGATGTCACATTCTCCACTTTTTCTCCAATCTTTCCATTGACTGGGTCACTTGGCACAGTGGGAGAACGAAACTTGTTCACTGGAATAATCAAAGCATTGCAAGCAAAAGCGCAAGTCAAAAGTTTAAGGCAATTCATGGCGAGGTATTTTAGTAAGGAAAAAAAAAAGTATTCAGGAAACTGGGGGATATTATATACCCCACATTTCAGTATGGCTTACCGAAAACCTCTGTGAAGAATATAATGTGAGCCTACTATTTTTCATGCTACAGATTAAAATTTTGGCATAAAAAACCTTCGTACTGGGAATCTGCCATAACAAAAAGACCATACTACAAATTCCCTGGGAAATCATCATACTAAAAACGTATTTTGGATACCAATAGACTCAAAGTATTACCAAAAGTCCATCATGCTGAATATTCACTAAAAATTAATTATGCCAGGATTTTTCTTTAATTTCATAATGATGGAAATTCACCTTACTGAAACTCAATCGCCTGCAAACTCAACACAAGACCACTCTTCTTAAAATTCAACAGTTTGAAAGACGTTTTTACTTAAATTCATCAGAATATTCACCCTTCAGAATTCCATGTCTCTGGGAACTTAAATTATACTATGATAAAAATTCTCCAGAGTTTTAGTTTATTGTGCACTATGCTCAAAATTCACTGTATAATACACTATGCTTGAAAATCGCTAGATCATTAGTTATGCTGGAAATTTATCATAATAGAACTTGGCCTGCTACTTTGTTGAGCTTGAAATCTACCATACTTCAAAATCATCGGAAAATCTACCTATCTCGAAAAACACTGGAAACGTTATGACCTTCAAAAATGTACTCAATTTTCTTTACTGGAATTTAATCATACTGCAAATACACTTCACCGATAATTCGCTGAGAAATTCACTCTGCTCGAAATACAATATACTCAAAATCCACTAGAAAATTTACGGGAAGCTCACTATACTAAAACATAATACTAAAAATTCATTAGGAATTTCACTAACGATAAAATGAACTACACTGGAATTCCATTGGAATTTCATTGCGCTCAAACATACATTCGAAAAAATGCCTTCAAGAAAACTCACTCAAGCATTTCTGGAGATTCCTGATATTCAATTTTTTTGAAAAATATATCTTCCAAAATATTTATTAAATCGAAGAATTTATAATACCGGTAATTCACCTCGCCACAAAATCACTGGAATTGCGCTCTGCTCACAATGAGTTTACAAAAATGACTACAAAACCTCAATGAAATTTTCTCCCTTGAGACTCAACTGGAAGTTCACAAAAAACAACTCAAACAAAAAACCAACGAAATCTGGCATACTGGAACTGTCATACTACAAATCCAGTATGCTAAACATCGACTTTGCAAAATCTGGAAACATGTGATGCTGATAAAATATACTGCTATACACTTTCAAAAACTGGAGCTACTGGATAATCACTGTATGAAGCAGCTGCAACTGCTTTGTACTTACAGTCGGCATCATACAAAAATTTATTTTTGGGAAACTCATCATACTGAAAATTGGCCTTTTGAAAATCACCCATGAATCACCCTATGCAAATTGGCCTGTTCAACATGCTGCAACTTTTTCATAGTCAAATTAACTTGTGTAAATACGACTGGAATCCCTAAGCCGACTGAAATTCCCAGGGTGCATTGTTATTGGTGAGTGCAAATGTGACAACATCCGCGCATCTGTCTGACCCCGGTCAGCCGCGTGCCAGTCTTGGTATCGGCGCGGCCCTCATGAAAATTATGCACCACGTTTCTGGCTCATCTGTCAATGCCAAATCGCTTATCGCGGAGACCGCTGGTGGATTGACAGCAAAAAAACAACTCTTCCGGCATACACAGGATACACCCAGGATTTAAGGAATCTCGCCATAGGCACCTCTAACCATTGGCACTAACCTTGGCACAGACCATCGCCAGTTCATGATTACACACGATGAAGTTCGCCAAAGTATTGCAGCAGACGCTCATCGAGGAGGATATCCCCCAGGACTGGATCGAGGCCGCTATCCAATATAAGGTGCTCAAGAAATGTATTAGTCGGATTGTGGACGAGCTTGAATTTCTAGGGCTCTCCAAGTCCAATCTCAAGCTTCTTCTTCAGGACCAGCGAAATACCGTGGAGCTTCAGCCTGATGAAACCGTGGCTAGCAACCCCGTAGTGGCTCATTATGTGCTCCGCAAGCACAAGAACCAGGTGATTCCGTATCTTAAAATCGTTCTTAATGATTCAGAGAGCACCCGCTTCTCCAACGAAGATGTGGCCCATTTGACCCAACTCATCCGCGACAAAGTTAATGCCGTAGGAACCGATGATGAGGAGCCGTCAAATCTGGAGCCGCAGATTGTGGAACTCAAGAAGGATTCCAGTGATAACTACGTTCTTTCGCCCACCTCGTCCAACGAAGAAGGCAACTTTGTGCAGGACGAGGTAGTGGAAATTCAGAACAAGGAGATCATCATCAAGCTCAACCTGGACATGACCTTTTTTGGATTGTTGAACAGCGAGCTCGAAAACCTCGACCGTATCCGCAATACAGAAGAAGAGAGGTTAGTGGAAGATATCGATGCATTGAGCGAGAAGATTATCAAGTTTTCCGCCAAAAAAAGCGACCTCTACAAGTGGAGGGAGCTCTTTCGTATGTACCTTGACTCGGAGGTGTATTTCCGGTACAATGAGATCAAGTCTCAGGTTTTGGAGAAGAACGCAGATCAGATCAAGCAAAGTTTAGGCGACTACCAGAGCCGCGTGGAGAAATCCCACCTCATTGGCTACCACAAGAAAGCAACGTATTTGGCATATGACAGCTTCATCGCGCTCAATCAACGCCTCTTGAAGATCATCCAATACCAGTCTATCAACACCGAGGCTCTTCGGAAAATCTTGAAGAAATTCGACAAGCAGACTTGCCTCAATGTGTCGTCGAAGTTCCCGAAATTGATGTCCGAAGATCATATCTCTATCCATGGAAAGTCTGTGGCACAGTCTATTTGTTTTGTCATGCAGAACAAGTTGTTGACACTCATTCCACAACTTGACGATTACACCTGTCCCATCTGCATGTCCATAGCGTTCAAGCCCATTCGTCTAAGTTGCGGCCATATTTTTTGTGTCAGGTGTCTTGTGAAACTCAAGCAACGGGGAAAAAACGACTGCCCTTTCTGCAGGTACGAGAATGCCATCACCATGGCGGATTCCAGCAACCTTGACTTCGATGCCATGGTGCTCATTAAGAAATTCTTTCCTGACGAGGTTAAGGAGAAGTTGAAGGACATAGATAAAGAGCGGTATGAGGAGTTGATGGGAAGCAAAAAGGGCTGTGAAATTTCTTAATCAACGAGATTTATGGCTACAAATCAATGCTACCGCATTCTTTAGTTCTATGCTCCCTCATTGGAATCCCTTGCTAGGTTTCCTAAGTGTTGAGATTCCCGGGTGTTAAATCTAAGGAAGGTCTTGATCCAAAAATGTTGTTTTTATTTTCTGGTGTTAGGATTGGTGTTCAGATCCATTTATTGGGTCCAAATATCTAGCTCTGGCATATACCCCTGATTGCCCACTGAAATAAGCTTGCTGGCTATCACCCATAGTATAACTAGCTCATCTGGGATTGTCTTGGACTTCACGTGATTGGTACTAGAAATCCCAATTGAAGTGCCACTATCGAAAGACAAAATTTGAATTGCGATTATTTAATTATCATTCTTTGGATTAATGGTCAAATTCCAAATTTTTCGCCATCAGTGTTTGAGTGTCAAGGAAGAATTGACTTTCAATTGAATACACTAATTAATAAGCCCGTGCCTCTCGCGCACCGTACTCCAGAATTCATAGTACATTAGCATTCTAAACAGCTATTAATACACTCTGAAAGCATATCTACATCTCTAATACGGCCGTATTACATCCGTGATACATCTAGATACCGCTTTCTTATAAGCTCCTTCAATTTATGCCAAAACTGGTCCTAATTTTGAAAATTTAATCTACTTTTTTCTCCACTCTAGGAGATGGACAAATATGACCGACAAATCCGGCTTTGGGCGTCCGGCGGCCAAAAGCGGCTCCGACAATCCCACGTGTGTCTTCTCAACTGTACCAGTGTTGGTGCAGAAGTGCTCAAAAATCTTGTTCTCCCTGGTATTAGAGAATTCACGGTGGTCGATGGTGACTCTGTGCAGGAGAGTGATTTAGACGGCAATTTTTTCTTTAACAACGATTCGATTGGCCAGAACAAGGCTGCTGCAATGTGCGAGGCTCTTCAGGAGCTCAACTCTGATGTCCAGGGACATTTCCATAGTAGATCTGTGGATTGTTTGGTGGAAAGCAAGACTACATGTAGTGCATTTTTTGCACCTTTTTCTGCCGTAGTTTTGAGCGGATTTTTGCCTGGAAAAAGGGTTCAGGAGCTCAAAGACGTGCTCTGGAGTCATCAAATTCCTTTGATTGTGGTTTCTACGCTTGGTTTTTACGGCATGGTCAGGGTGTTCTCCAAGGAAACTACCATAGTAGAAACGCACAACCCATCAAAATCATACGATCTCCGAATCGACCGGCCATGGCATGAGCTTCGAGCCTTTGCTGATCTGTTTCATATGGAGTCCTTGGATGCTACAGACCATGCACATGTGCCATATATTGTGATCTTCATCAAGGCCGTTGATCGTTGGAGACACGACCATACCAACCCCCCGCAGAATTACACGGAGAAGAAGCTCTTCCAACGGGAATATATACAGTATATGGCACGTGACTTCGGCACAGAGCCTAATTTCTTGGAGGCATCGCTGGCGTTCCACAGAGCGTTGCAGGTGACGCGCGTGCCGAACTCAGTCCAGGCCCTTTTCCAACGGGAAGAAGTTCGGCACATTGGCCAGCACAGCCTGATATTTTGGCTCCTTGTGCATGCACTACGTTCCTTCACGAAAATTAACAGTGCTCTTCCCTTACTGGGGAGCCTTCCGGATATGACGTCAACGACTGCAGATTACGTCAAGTTGCAGGCCATCTACCGGGAAAAGGCGCAAACGGACCAGGAGCTGTTCAGGGAACTACTAAGAAAGTCTTGTGAAGCTACAGGACGCAGTGTTACCGAGATCAGCGATGCTTCATTGTCTGTTTTCTGCAAGAACAGTGCCGTTCTCCATGTGACGAATGGTTGTATGCAGGATTATTCAAAATCAATGATAGAGGAAGTCTTGAAGAAGCTCAAAGATGGTACGGGTAACGAATTGGTTCTATACTTCGCTATTTTGGCGTATCACAACTGGCGTGACGAGGGAGAAAGAGATGACTTCGAGGGATACATGCAGGCATTTACATCCCTCTTAAAGAGGAATTCTTCCGGAACAGAGTCATTTATTTGTCCGGACGTGAAGAAAACTCTCCAGGAGGTGTTTCGTCATTCTACTACGTCATACCACAATACATGCAGTCTCATTGGTGGAGTGGGAGCCCAGGAATTGTTGAAACTCCTCACGTGCCAGTATGTGCCTCTTGATAATTTGTTTATTTACGATGGAATCCGGTCAGTCAGTGGGAAATGGAAGGTGGAGTGATGCACTGACAAAAAAATGAACAAAAAACAGGGATTTTGCGGTCTTGAATTGAGGCGTTGATAATGACTAAAAGTGGTACTCCTTCGTTCTCCTACCAGAAATTCTGTAGTTTTCATTCGTTCTTTTATTATCCTTTTGGCGTTTAGTGGCTGTTCTAGATTTTCTCTGGTCACATGGACCCAAAATGTAAGCCTTTGCTTTCAAATTCAACCCACTAGTCCTTTGGATTTTTCACATAGAGGACGTGTCCAATTGTGGATTCGTCTAGGAATTTTTTTCCGTCTTTCCTCCTTTCAATGGAACTTTGGACAAAGTTACTTTTTTTTCTACCGTCATTCGAAATAATACTACCATACCTCGTTATCAAGAGAAGGTTTCATTTATGTCGAAGTTAATTACATCATACTCTCAATATTATCAATATCATTATTTTTGATATACTCTTCTAAACATGAAATATATCAAACCCAGTGGATAGGATTAGAGACGTGACTTACTTACCTTTGAACAGACCATTGATGAACGCTTCACAAACTTCAGGATTCGATCAGAACTTTTTTGATCTTCTCATTTATCGTTCAGACATCAAGGCTACTATACCACCACCAGCCTCCGAAACGGCAATACACTCTTTACAAGCGGAGAAGTATGAACCAGTTGTGAAGAAGGAGAATACTCTTAGAGTGGTAGAGAAAGCGTCACGAACACCTTGTGAAGGGCTATAAACGTGAGGAGCACTCTGAAGCATTCCTGAACCAGTCAACAATCACATGGAGTAAAATGTGTGGTTCGTAAATAATTTCTGTGAAATTCGATAATTTATGCAATGTTCTGGTTTCATGAATAATGTCAATAGGCAAGATCCTTATAGAATACTACAAACGTTCATTTATGATTTCTATGGAAAGATCCTTCTAAATTACTATTAAATTTCCTGACTTCTATGAGTTTTCCACGAAATAGTACACTTCATTTCTCCGCTCGGAAATTAACATTTTGTAGGTGCTTACAAGCCGTCAAAATCTCCCAGCACCTCTGCCTTGGGCTTCTTGTTACTCCTCACCATGTCCTTCCAATCCACCTGGCTATCGTCACCGTCAGACAGCTCTGCCGCAATCTCCTTTTCAATGGCATCCCGCTTCCTCTTGTTCTTCTCCCTCCGCTCGGCACGCACGTCCTTTGTTTCCAACTTCGAGGACCAGGCCTCGTTTTTCTTCTTCAAAAGCTTACGCTTCTTGGCTTCCCGAACCATCTTCTCCTTCTCTGCCTCCATGTTCTCCACGCGCAGCTTTTCCCGCGTCTCGTTGGCATAAGCAAATCTGTCCATATCAAAGGGCTCCACCAACCAGCCGTTTTCGGGCATCTTTTCAGAAGGTATATACCTCGTTTCCGGCATCTTGGGCAAACGAAGCAAGCCGTAAAGTCGGGCCAATCCAAGATAGTCTAACGCCTGCATACGGAAGATACTGGACGCCACGTGCTTCTGGTAGTGCCTAACAAAGCCCACATATGCCTTGACGGCCAACTCATGACGAGCCCGGTCTTTCCTCACGAACTTCTCCAACTTCTGCTGGACTTGAAGGTGAAAATCCGGGTCGTGGGGTAATTCAAAGGGATCCATGTGCACTTTCTTGACTTCCATAAAGTCCACATACGTTTCCTCCGCTGAGCCCTCGTTGAGCAACGTAATTGCTCGGCCAACCTTATTGGCACGGCCGGTTCTTCCACACCGGTGCAAGAACATATCTGGGTCAGAGGGAGGATCCATCTGCACGACCAAGTCCACATCTGGAATGTCGATGCCTCGGGCAGCCACGTCGGTGGTGAATAGAATGTGTTTTTTGGCAAGATCTCCCGCGTCGAACTTGTGTAGGGTTCTAAGCCGCACGTTGGTGTTGAGCTGACCGTGCAACGAGTAAAACTGGTCTGGGAGATCCAAAGTCTGCACAAATTCATGGAAATGCTTGACCGCTGTGCACGTGGGGATGTACACAATGCACTTTTTGAAACGGTAGTCTCGGAGAAGTTTTAAAAAGCCTGTAAGCTTCTTTTCGGGCGTCGTGAGTGCATACTGAATGGTCAATGCTTTTGGTGTAGATGTCTGCTTAGACTTGGTCTGCACACAAATCTTCACTGGGTTCTTCATCCCGGCCCTAAACACCCTGTCTCCTGCTGCGGAGAGTGTGGCTGAGTACAACCCTGTACGCCTCTGGTTCGGGAGCTGCTTCAAAATGGAAATAACCTCCGCCTCAAACGACATATCTAGAAGCTTATCTGCCTCATCTAATACCGCCACTTCCACGGAATTGGTGTGCACTTTAGAAGATTTGAGAAGGTCCGCCAACCGGCCTGGTGTGGCAATGATGATCAGCGATCTCTGCCTTAAAAGTGTCTCCAAGTCTTCTCTGACCGACAGAAGCGAGCCCACCACAAGCTGGGTAGAAATGCGGGTCAAATTCTCAGGCAAGTAGAGGAGAATCTCGTCAAAGACTTTTTGAATCTGGCTGGCCAATTCCCTGGTGGGCGTAATCACTACGGCTAACATGTGGCCTTTTTTGACTGGCTCAGGGCCGTTCTCGCCGGTCATATCGCCATGGAGAACGTTTGACACGTGATGTAGAACAGGAATGACGAAAGAGAGCGTTTTGCCGGATCCGGTCACGGACTCCACCACCACGTCCTTGTTTCCGCAGAAAAGGGGAATGGTCGACGCCTGAACGGGCGTCATGGAGGGATAGTTGAAAGAAGCTACAGCTTCTTCGATCCAGGGATGGATCTTTCCTGCAAGATTCAGCCACAGAAGAGACATGGGGTAGCACTACATTATAGTTTGATGAGATGACGTTTGCGATGCCCGCGTATTGCATATAATAACATCTGTACACCAAAGTCTTCCCATGATAAGCGTCATAAACTAGAGCATTTCCAACGACGCCCTTCTGTAGTGTTATATGTGGAAACCTCTACGCGCCATGTCAACTACGTCTTACGAGAAATGGTCGAAGAAGAACCTCGTCAGGAGAATCATTGAGCTTGAAGGTGGCCATCTCAGTCCGGAGGCCAGTGCAAGTCCAGCCCCAGCAATTTCTGGTGGAGAGGCATGTGAAGCAGGCAAACAAGGTGTCAAAAAGCGCAAGTTTGACTTTTCCCGGTTCGAAACCCGCTTTATTGCGCTTCGTTTCGCCTACATGGGCTGGAATTATAACGGCCTCAATTACCAATTTGAACCCACACCCTTGCCTACCGTGGAAGCGGAAATCCTTCAGGCCATGGCCAAGGCCAAGCTCATCAGTGCTTCTGATCCTAACTGCTGCTCTTTCAGTCGGTGCGGAAGGACAGATAAGGGAGTCAGTGCTTTAAATCAAGTGATCTCACTTAATATTCGGTCCAACTTAAGCAAAGACGATCAGAGTGAGTCCCAAAACGACTCCAAAGAAGTCCGTTACCTTACCATCTTGAACTCACTATTGCCTTCCGATATCCGAATGACGGCAGTGTGTTTACGGCCTCCTGCCAACTTCGATGCTCGTTTTAGCTGCTCTTATAGGCACTACAAGTACCTCTTTAAAAAAAATGGACTTGATCTTGAGCTTATGCGAGATGCAGCTAACCGGTTCCAAGGCGTTCATGACTTTCGGAATTTCTGTAAAATTGACGGGTCGAAGCAAATCACCAATCACATGCGAGAGGTGTACCAGGCAGATATCGTCCCGCACGACTCGGAATTCTATGTGTTTGACTTAAAGGGCTCGGCATTTTTGTGGCACCAAGTCCGATGCATGGTGGCCGTATTATTTTTGGTGGGACAGAAGCTTGAAAGCCCTACAGTGGTGGATGAATTGATGAATATCGCCCGTTACCCCAGCAAGCCTGTATACGAAATGGCTAACGACATCCCGTTGGTGCTCTACGACTGTGTATTTCCAGTAATGGAGTGGCTTACTACCGAAACGGTCGAAGGCAAGATTCCGAAGGTTTCCAAGGAGCACCGCCGCTTTAATGCGGAGTTAACCGACTACCAGCTCAAGGCCCAGGTCGCCCGCATGGTGGATGATGTTTTTGTGCCAAAAAACCTTGAGGGGCAAGCAACGGGGGGCGCTGTCAATGTAGGAGACGGCATGGGACGCAATTTCAAGAATTACGTGCCGTTGAGCAAGAGAGATGTCAATGACAGTGTGGATGTGGTGAACGCACGGCACTTGGAGAAGCTGAAGAAAAAGGCCAATAGAGAGGCTGAAGAAAATTTATTGTGAAGTGCAGAAGGTCAATAACTGTGAAGATGAGAATATGGCTGATAGTAAAACAAAAGAAATGACCTTTCAGATGGAAAAGATTTTGTATGTAGAGCCGGTTGAAAGCTGGACTCGTATTCTGTGTGTTCAAAGATTGAGAACTCAATCTCCGAGTCCATGAACCAAGAAACACAAAAATAAACAATGAAATTACCGAATATATAAATGGTGAATAAATGGAACCAATGAAGCCACTCTCAGGTATTGGTACTGGAGTATTGATTTTATTGAGCCTATTTGTTAATGTTGTACTTTGTACCCTAGTTAGTTCATAAGCTGGAACTCTTACGTAATTGTTCTCTTGTACTCTCGTCAGCGTGGCACTTTAGCTGCCACTTCAGTTATTTATATTCAGATCAATCTCTAAACTAACACTAGGAAATCGCTATTTCCTCTCCTTAACTGAGCTGATTCGATACCCGTAGACCCTATGAGCGGGACCTCCATCTCATGTAGTCGAACAGTGTCCCCTTCGGGGCCACGTCGCCCGGAGGCTTTGCCATCTCCTGCATGTTAAAGACCAAGATCTGATTCATCTGCTCATGCTTATATGCATACTCACGTTCAACAGAAGTCGTTCTTATGGGAGATTATCGAATCAACTTAGTTGAGAACAAAAAATCAGGGATTACCGGGTATCGGTTATGATGCAGACAAGAATACAAGTAAGTGTGATGACTTATGAAATTCCACACTTATTAAATTAATTGGAGACCAATGACATAACCGTTCCAGTTTTTGCGAAAGTTTATGATAACGCGCAACAGAACGAAATGTAAGGATATATGGTACTGTATCCTACTTATTGTATTGTTTCTTTGTTCTATTATACAGAACACTGATGTTAATGTTCTGTTTGTAGTTCTGACCTTTTTTCACATTCACAGCTTCATATCATCCCACTCGTCCGCACATGTATTGCCAAGCTTGGTGACCCAGTAGGACAAATTGTACACTAAAATACAAAAGTCAAAGTCATAGTAAACAGCTTTCAAATCTCAAGACAAAGAAAATTAATTTATAAACTTTATAAGATTTACATTGTTATAGCCTGCATATAACATCGTCTCCAGATGTGCCGTGAGCCCCAGATGTGCCGTGGATCTCATGCGCCATTCACATGCGACTTCTCTCACTACTTGTCGGCATTCGGCTGGGTAGACAAACACTCTTCTTTCAGAATATTCCAACCTGGCTCCAAAATTAGCCAAAACCACCAATTCTTTCTTAACTCGTTTTCGTTTCCACAAGCCTGAACTTACTCATAATCTCACCATGGACTGGACCGAAATCAGGTACAAGGGCATCCGAGACTGGCCTGCGCCTCGGGAAGTCGAGATCGAAACAAGTCTCGGCGTTCGTGGCACTATTGCGTTTCCCCATTCCGTAGAAAACGACGATTTTTTGGCTCAAGGTTATGCCCCGCCAACCAATCGAGTGGTCTTGATTCTCCACGGTCAAGGCGGCCATCGTGACTACTGTTACCAAAAGAAATTGGCGCATCAAATGGCTGCGGAACTTGGTGTGTATTCCTTGCGCATAGATTTCCGTGGGTGCGGAGCGCTGGCGGACGTGGCAGATACTAAGGTTGGCCGGATCTTGGAGCTGGACGTTGAGGACATTTGCAGCGTGTGTGAGTATATTTTGTCCGAGGACAATGCTACTCAGAAACGATTGTTGCTTCTGGCCATCGTGGCGCATTCACGGGGCGCCGTGGCCATGTTTCTCTGGGCCGTGCAGCAGGAGAGGCTTTTGAGGAACGCAGCTACTGCCCATGAAGCGATAGTGGTGCCCAACCTCATCAACTGCTCGCTGAGATTCCGCTCCAAAACGGTTTTGGACCGCTACCCGGTGGATACCAACTGTTTTGAGTATCTAGAGCAGACAGCGCTCCGGCACGGACAAATGAGATTGGTGAAGATTACACGCCAGGAGTTGCACTCTTTGGCACTGGCCGATACGTCGAGCGTGCAAGAATTATCCCGGAAATGGTCTGTTTTGAGCATCTATGGCACCGAAGACCAGATCATCTCCAAAGAGGACTGTGCTTATTTTGCCAACCACTTGAACCGGGGACTTTACACGCATCGGTTGGAACTCATTGATGGTGCAGATCACAACTTCTACGGCATGCAGAAAATCGAGGGGCCCAGTGACGAAGAAGATTATAACCCGCATGGAATCCCGCTCACCAAAAAGAAAATCATCAACTACAACTACGTGGTCAATGCGTTGATAGTCAAGTATCTTACCACAGAAGAGGAGCTCATGAGATTTAAGGCCGCCAACGACAAAGTAGGCGCCCTGCCCCGGTTCAAAAGTGTAAATGGTATCTGTAATTTCAGAGATTTGGGCGGGTGGCAGGTAGTGTCGCCTACGCTCGCTCTGCAGAAGCCAAAATCTCATGCAAGGTACTATGTGCGCCCCAATTTGCTCTTCCGGTGTGCCAACACGGCCTATGTGACTAATGAAGGATTGAAGGACTTGAAGAAGCTTCACATAAAAACTATCTTCGATCTTCGGTCGGAGCAAGAGTGTGAGAAAGACGGCGTGCCGCAGAATCTTCAGGAGATCAACGTCGTGAGAGTGCACAACCCTGTGTTCAAGCAGGAGGACTTTTCTCCTCAAGCAATTGCTTCCAGATACTCCAATTTGATCACTCTGTGGTACTCTTTTGTGAATATCTATGACCACATGTTGGAATGTGGCACTGATGCGTTCCGTGAAATGTTCCTTAATCTTCGAGATGGGAAAGGACCCATATTGTTCCATTGCACCGCTGGAAAGGACCGAACGGGTATTTTCGGCATGCTTGTGCTCAAACTTGCCGGAGTCGATGACTACACCATTTCAAAGGAGTATGAGTTGACTTTTATTGGATTGAAGCCAGATCACGAGAAGATCAAGGCAGGATTTTTGGCCCGACTCGAACATCTGAGGTCCAAAAAGGAATTCAAGATGATCGAGGAGATGATCGCTAGTGGCAGGAAAGACTTTTCTATTGAAGAGGATGGATTTGCCAATTTGATCAGCTCTAAGTCGGATGCCATGTTGGCTACGCTTGAGTTGCTTCGCTTCAAGTACGGTGGTATATTGAACTACATGCAAGAGCACTTGGGCTTCTCCATGCAAGACATGCAAACCATCTTTGACAACATAGTTGAGACGGAACAATATGCAGCAAAGTTCTAGATGCTTCTTGGTCTGACTTCTGGATTCTAGCTTTACGCAAGCTGAAAAAATGATGATGATTCCAATCTGCACATGAGAGCCGGAAACTCTCTTTAAGTATTACACTAGGAAAATGACTAGGAAAAGGAAATAAACTGGAACGAATTGCATGAGTAAACCATTAATGCATTGCACGTTACTCTTTTTGTAACTCTGTAAAAAAAATTGAATCCATATATTTTGGTGGAAGTTTGTCTTAATTTTGATTCCCTACGGTCTTTCTTCCAAAAGTACTTTCGAACAAAGCTAGATGCATTAATACTATCTTTACTAGAGATTAGTGGATGAGTGTCATAAAATAAAAGGTTCAAGCTCCTTTGACAGGTCCACGTAAATAATGAAAGTGGACCACTGCGCTGTTGGTAATCGCATGATGAGTACTGATTTGGTCTCCCCAAATACGTTGGTTACATCACAGGAAGAGGTCTCTGCTTAAACAAAATCTTCTTCTCTATAATATCCACGATTTTGATGACCTTTTCCTCTGAGTTTCGCGAGACGCGGAGCACTCCCAAAGGTTCTCGTAATGTTTCCACGGCTCCGAGCAACCGTTGTGATTTTCCCACATACAAGACGACTTTACTTGGATCGCTGGTATCAAACAGCATTTTGCCAAAGCGTACTGCATCATAAATCTTGTCCACCTTAGCGAAATTCTCTTTATACTCTGGATCCACGTCGTCGTCCGCGTGTGGGGCGTGTTCTGGGAGATTTAGTTCGCCCTGTATCTCGAGTATGGAGAGGCCAAATGGTGTGGAAACCACACACGGTTCACCTTCAGACCCTATAACTGTGGTACTGTACTTTTCTACCGCTAGATTGACTGCTTTGCATGCTCCTGTATAGTCTATAATGGTGGTTGGCATCGTATAGTTACTTCTGTGGTGAGTATTGTTAAAAGTGCTAAGACGCGCTCGCGCATCGTGAAGTCTATTACTGCGAAAAACACCGTACCTCACCTTGACTTGCCTTCTTCAAAATGCCTTAATATATTGGCGATGAATTTCTTCCAATATATCAAGAAAATTCAATTAATTAGGGTGTACGAGTTAGTACTGGAATTCAGTGAAACCCCCTTTGGGGCTGTGATGATTTTGATTTCAACGCTCTTACGAGGTATGAAGTCAGAATTGAGCCCATATAAGACAGGTTTGATGTGGTTCATTAGAGCTGGGGGGTGCAAATGGGTCTTGAATGGAAAGTCAAGAAATTTTGGTAGTTGTCAATAACAAATAGAAATTTTACTACATGTGACTTTACTGATATGCAATATCACCAGTATGTTTCGCTTAAAGTTCTTTGTCCCTATTCGCTCGAAATGTGTGGTGATGGATGTTTCCACTTACAGTATAATCGACTCTTCCTGTTTAGGAAATATGCGAGCAAATGCATATCTACCTTACTCTATGTGCAGTCTTTTTTTAAATCAACCTGTCTATTTCATCATGTAGAGGTTCCCAAGAACATTGTGATCACTCTAATAGAGCATGAATACCTGCAAATAATATTTTGTTATGGAATTTTGATTTCTATGAATTTTTGAGCTTTTTGGCCTAAAACGGAAATTGTTTTCCTGTATATAAGCTTCTCCATATTTCCTAATGTAGCAAAGAGATCGGTGCGTCTCTCCAGTCGTATAAATACCAATATGAGTCCAGAAATGCATTTTAAAATAACTAAATCATAAAGAAACAAGTGGGAACCGAACGTGGCCAGAAATAAGCTATAACATAATAATATCCCCAAAAACCTTTAACGTTAAATTTTTAACCTCACAGCTAAGCAATACCATCAGTATGAGCTTGAACTACACGTCGTTTGCCCCGTACGACTTCGATGGATACCCAGCTATGAAAGGTCTACTGCATTTTTTCCAGCCTCTCTTCAACGGAGCAGCTGAGGGAACTGGTGTTCTATATATCGTCAAGTTCACCAAAAACTTATTGGGACCAAACTTGCCCGACGTCTTCCTTAAGTATGCGGTAGGCATCCAATTGGGGCTTTTCGGAGACTACCCTGAGGCCAAGGACTTGGCTCCAAGTATTCTCTTCACAGTGCTCTTTGCTATCACCGGAATCATACACCTTCTTATTTTCATTATCAATTGCACGCGAGGCCATTACTTTTGGATTTCGTTTGTATGGGCCTTCAACTGCGCCATGAAGCTTTGCGGCTTTGCCTTGCGCGCAGCATGGCTGCAAGACAGCACATTGATCCAGGTGGGATTGACCAGTGAATTTTTCTTAATCATTCCCTCCGTGATTTTCGCCTCCTTCGACCTTATCTTGGCGCAGCGGCTCTTCACGTGGCGTCACCCTGTGGGAGGCTCCCGGAAATTGTTTTGGAGCGTTATGATCACTATGTACGTGGTTGTGGGCTTTCTTGTGGTGAGCACAGTGCTCGCGTCCTTTGTGCCTTACATCAATTTGCTAAGCGAGTCTGCATATTTGAAGTGGCGCAAGGTCAACATGGCCACAGGAGTATGTGTGATTTTGTACTCGCTTACCAGTATTAGTTTGATCTCGTTGTCGTACCTCTTTCCCCCAACTGCCAAAGATGAGAGCTTGTACACTTACCAGCCGTGGTGGATCGATTCTTTCTCCACCTTCTACTTCGTGCAGCCTGGCGCCGCACAGAAAGCTGAAGAGACCTTTATGAAGAGAAACCATAACCATAGACATGCAATTCGGGTCATTGCCGCCACTCACCACCACTACAACATGGTGGAGGGATTGACCAATCAGAGAGGTAACTTGAAGCATAATGTTTCCATGGCCTTGATCTGCACTACCACTGTGTTGATTCTCATTGGCTCTCTTTGCAGATGTGTGGTCTTGTTCCAGGATAGGATCGCGCGTCACACGAGTCCTGCTGGCTCGCTGATTCTCATGTACATTTGCTGGGGTGCATTTGAATGGATCATCAATGTCTTGTATATTGTGGGCCGAGTGGACTTGCGCTTCTACCGTCCTGACCGCTTGCCCAAGAAGGTGCGGTCTATCATCACTGCTGAGCAGAGTTACTATCCTTCCGATGTGGAGGAGGACGAGGCCGACGAGTACACTACTAACGACATGGACACCTTTTCTTCTGCGTCGGAAAGAAAGTCATACTCTCAAAGGCCCTCTTCGCCTCCATACCCCAGAGACGACCACTGGCAGGAAAAGCACGACGACGACGACAATCTCTCTGACTTCCATTTTTAATACATATGCATTCCGTACTATGTATGACCATCGTAGCCCAATTACCACAATCCTTGCTTATTTGATTTGTATCTATGTATGACCACACTACCTGTTTATATGTTCTGTATTATCAATCTCTATAACTATTCCTTAGAAATGTCTCTTCCGAATAGAGACACCTTGAACCAGTCGAGGCAAACCAATACCTGGTTCTTCACCGAAAGACACATGTAGATGTAAGCAGATCTCCAGATTAAGAACGTGAACGAGCCACCGCTGGAGATGTTGGACCAGTTGCCCCACACCAAGTCAGCCACGGCCTTTTCGGAGCCGATGTATGCTAACGATCCTTGATGGTTGTAGTGGAATGGGTCAATCGAACTCTCGGCCTTTACCAACTTCTTGCTGAGTCTTGCCGCATTGTCCTGTGGAGAAGGATTGCTGATTCTGTACTTCAACGAATCTATCTCATCCAACTTCTTGAACACACCTGCCAAATAAATACCCTCTTGGAACGCAACCTGTGCCGTAGGGGCGTACTTAGTGAAAGTACAGTCTCCCAAGGCAAAGATATTGTTCGTGCCGTCAACCAAAAGTTTGTCGTCAACCAACAAGCCTCTTCTAGCATTCTTCTGCTCTTCAACCTTGGAACATAAGTTGCCCACAATCTCCCTGCGAGCATTACCCGTGGCCCAAATCAACATTCCGTACGGATACTCGACAGTCGATTGCGTGCCATCGTCAGCATGGTGGCTTGCAAAGACAGACTTTTCATCTACTTTCTGGACTCTAGTGTTAGTTTTGAGCTTGATGTTTGAGTCCTTGAAGACTTGTTGTGTGTAATCGACCAATTTCAGGTTGAACATGTTCAAAACGTTAGGCATAGCCTCTATAAGACTGATGGTCAATTCGTCAGCAACCTCAGGCATCCATTGCTTCAAGTCTTGGTCAATGTAGTCCTGAAGTTCTCCTGCAGTCTCAACACCAGTAGGTCCACCACCGCAAACGATAATGGACAACAATCTCAGTCTTTCTGGGTCACCTTTAGGCAAAATATTAGCAGCTTCAATAAGTTCCATCAAAGTTCTTCTTATCTTGATAGAGTCACTGACCTCCTTCAAAAAAATCGAGTGTTCTGCCACGCCAGGAATACCAAAAGTGGATGGCTTTGCGCCTACACCAATAACCAAGTAATCGTAGTTCAAAGAAGTCACGATGTCCTCGCCATATGTAGGCTTAGTAGAGCTCGAATCGGTTCCAGAATGACCCGAATGCACAGTGGTGGATTGTCTGATGGTCAATTTGTTGTTAACGGGGTCAATGTCGGTGGCCTCAGCCTCCAAGTAGATAACTTCGTTAGCTTTCTTTCTGGTGATACTCCGCACAGGCTCAATGATAGATCTTGTTTCAACCGTTCCCGTGGGGACAGATGGTAAAAGAGGAGTGAAAAGAAAGTAGTTTCTGGGGGAAACGATCACAACATTGTACAACGACGTATCCAAGTTCTTCAAGAGCGGTATAGACCCCCAGCCGGAGCCTAGAATAACCAATGTTTTCTTTTTACGTCCATTTTCAAAAGTGCTTGACTGTTTGATTTGATCAGCGGGCGTAGACTCTTTGAGCACCTTGTAAGTAACCACACCGGTTGTTCCCAAGAGAGCCAAACCAGTTAATCCTGCAAGAGTCTTCAATGAACGCTTGACAAGACCGGATTTCTTGGGTGTGGGCGCCTTGGGTATGGCGTTGAAAGCACGACCAGTGGTGCTAAAAAGCCTGGCTGAGTTTCTAAACATGGATATTGACAATGATGGGTGTAAAAGGCTTGAATTTTACAATGTGCCGTGCCCTCGAAGATTTCGCATTTTTATATAGTCGGGTCGGTGCTCAGTGCCTTTTGCCCGTTGCTTTTCCGGGCGCTCCGATTGCCTGC
This sequence comes from Metschnikowia sp. 04-218.3, assembly GCA_002374635.1. NCBI lineage: Eukaryota > Fungi > Ascomycota > Pichiomycetes > Serinales > Metschnikowiaceae > Metschnikowia > Metschnikowia sp. 04-218.3. The sequence continues at coordinate 70,295 of NLAC01001429.1, forward strand.
GCGATCGCTTATTTCCTTTCTATTGATAACCGACCGGTTGCAGCTAGCTGGATTGGAAGCGGAAAAAACTGACGTAGATGACTGACTACGTACCAGCAGTATATAAGCTTTGCATTTTACTTTAGAGACTCTTCATCTGCACTGAAGTGTGCGTGTGCGTGTGTGTTAGTTTCACCCACATACCATTACGGAGATGATAAGAAAAAGAAACAGGCACTGTTTATAAGACTTTTAATCCTTTTTCGCAAGCCTGACGACTTGTTAACTACAAATTTCAATAAACTCTGATTTTTTTTGTGTTCTCTTGTCTTTGTTTCGGGTGTCGGTTGTCTGTTTTCTTTGTTTTTTGTTTTGTTTTCTTTGTTCTCTTTTTCTTATTTTTTGTCTCCGGTGGTGCCTTTTACTGTCGATACGAATGCATTACCCGGTACGGCACTCACCGCATTTCGGAGATCGCACCCTTCCCGGGATCTCGGCTTTCTCGCTTGCTGTTAAGTATCGCGCAAGTGCAACAATTTCTAAGAATTCGGCACACGGCACCAAAACAGACCCCACAGTTTAAATGATGGTCTGAGGTTGTTGAAATACTGGTAGTAAATTCATCCTGCTTTTCGATGAATTTTTCTTACTTCGGACTGCTCTCTCGATATCGCCTCTGCTAATGTGCTATGTGTGGCTAATTACTTCTATAATTTTTTTTATATAAAGCCACTGACTCTATCTTCCTCCCACCGATTCAATTTCTCTCGCCTGTAGTGATACACCTTGCGAGACTCTCTGAACTTATTAAGAAACTCGCCCATATTTTGAAGCTCTCTGCGAAAGTCTTCCGACATCGCCTTGGACCTCTCGTCCTCGTGCTGTAAATGCTTCTTGTACTTCACACGGAGAAAGTTTTGATTGAAATTGGAGCTCAAAAATTGGTACTGGCTCGTTTCGAGAGCAGAAAACTCCTTATATAGTATGTCGAGCTCTTTAATTTGACTCTGTATGGTCTCACTGTAGCGATCGTAGTGGCCTATTGAATCTATGATTCTGTTTATCAAATGGACTGTGTAATCAATTAGTTTTCGAAGCTCCTGCTCCTTTTCCTTGTACGTGTCTAGCGATTTGACATAGCCACTTGTAAGCTCGTACAGACTCGCCAAAGTTTCCAAAAATTGGGTTGGAAGCTTGCTAAGAGACTTCGGGAGTGGGAATGGTTTTAGTTGTTGAATATTTAGCTCCGAGATGGTCGGGTTGGTAGCATTGTGGTTTTCCATGGTCAAGTGTGAAGTGATAATGATGATTTCCTTGTTAGCGCCTGTAGCCGCGCGAGACTCGCGGCTTCAAAAGGTAGCCGCGGATTTTGTATGTCCAAGAGATTCAAAGAGTAAAGTGAACTATATGGAACCTAATCGCAATAATCTCTAAGTTAATTATTTGTAATTGTTAATAATTATCTCTAGGTCTTAATGACTTCTAGGGATCAATAATTTCCTTCAATTATTAATGATTACAATATTATCAATAACGAATTCTATAAGATATCAAGAATGATCTTCGATAAGCTCTTCACGTCATCTTAGCGTTGGACCATTCGCGGAGCCTTTCGCCGTACTTGTAACATATGAAAGGAAATGGGATGCCCAAAAGTAAAGAAACTATTCCACAAAGAGTGTTACTCCACCCATAGCCCATTCCTTCATACATCGTGTTGGCGAAAAGAGGAAACAGGAATCCAAGTAGACATCGAAAGATAGAAGAGGCGGCGATAGAGGATGCCGCGTATGCGGGATTCATGTCTATGAGGTAAGCTTGGAGTACCTGCAAAACACACACCAATCCAAAAGCAAAAATGCCGCTGCCAATACAAGGCATGATCCAATGCAACTTGTACTGTGCAGACCATCCATACCAGAGTAACCCAATTGGAATAATTATTGCGGTCACAAATAAACAGGGCAAACGGTATTCTGGTTTGGAAATACCCCCATTCTTTTGTGTTAGTCTTTCATATACTTTTCCAAGCAAAAAGGTCCAAAACACCACGCCAAGCATGAACCCGCAACCAAGTGAAAGGTACATGAGCCCCGAAACTGATCGTGAAAACCCATACGTTTTTTGGAACACCGAAGGAAACGTGACAATCATCAAATACAAAAACCCGTAGATGAACGCCATAAATGACCCAAGGCCGAAGACCAAAGGGTTCGTGAAAAGAAGTATCACGGGCCTGCACATAGATGATGCAGAGAACATACTCTTTGCTCCACAAAGCTCATATATTGTATGCAAATTAGGGTTTCCGCTTTCCCTTCTCAACTTCTGTGCTTTCACATATAATAGTTTTGGAGCATAAGTCTCGCTAAATAAAAAAGAGTTAACCAATGCGATGACGCAGTTGATGATGGCAAGAGTATACATGACCCATCTCCAGCCCGCAGCCTGAACGACAAACGCGCCGATGACAGGTGATAGCGCCGCACCTAGAAGCGGTATAAGGAACACCCCAGCTAAGGAAACATTGCGCTCCTTCAGCGAGTACATATCGCTTATTACTGCAGGTGACACATTGAGAGCCGTTGAAGAAAAAAGGCCACAAATAAATCTCAACAAAATCAATTGCGTCGCGGTTTTTGTGAAGCCACAACTGAGGTTAAGCACGCACGTTAGCCAGCACGTGATGCTCAATACAATTTTGCGACCGAACTTGTAGTTTTCACTAAACGGCGCAACAAAAAGCGGCCCGACGGCCCACGCCAAAAGGTGAATACTCACAAATAATGCACAAATCACCGGCGACCGCACTCCGAACTCTTCACCGATTTCAGCAGTGGCCGGTGAGAGGATAGACGCCGAAAGGGGACATACAAATGTGTACAAGGAGACCAAAAGCACCACCCTGATTTTCTTAAATTTGCTCCAATTCCTAGGGTCCTCCTCACTTCCCAGTTTCCAAGCCACGAGTTCGGGGTCTATTTGCATATATGCTTCCCCCGATTTTTCGAAGTTCATCGTAGAAGGCTCGAGTTCAAAGTCCTCATTGCATGGATCGTTCTCTGTGATCTGATTTAGAATTGTCTTCCTCGTCTCTATCCGCTGTATTTCAAGGTCGTCCATATCTGTAGCCAATGAAATCGATGCATTGATTAAAGAATTTGAGTCATGGCGCAAAGCGTCTAGTGTATATTTCTCGTTGTCAGTGATACTTCCCGACGAGGTGGAAGTGTCTGAAAAAGATGTGGTTGATTCGACCGATGGGTCAAATTTTTTCATAGTAACGGGTTTATTTTGAGTGAGGAATTAGACATGGTAAAATCGTTGCATTATAACACAACAGGCAGAGTCGCATTGAAACTTGGTCTTTCCGGCTGCAAAATATTTCTTAGGCAAAAGATATCGGATATTCCGCGCTGCCGGCTAATGGCGGATAATGCGCATTGTGGGACGTACGGCTACCAGCCGTACGCCCAGACCGCAAGATTACATCTCATGAAGTCTTTTCTCAGTCAGTTGTTTCCTCAAAATGTAGCGATACATAAAAATATGAGTATATTTAAACCTCGATGTAGCTGTACTGCATTTGCTGTGTCATTTGTTCCTGTATAAAGGTTCTTGGAAATGGATGAAGGTCAAAAGTAGTCAAGATTGATACTGGCTAACGTAGTCTTCCATGAGTAAATTTTCCTTCACATCATTAACTTCAAAACATGGTGTCATAATATGTGTTAAGGAGCGGAGTCTGGACTTGAATTTCCTAATTTTCTGCGAATTACCTTACAGGTTACGAAAGTCATAACTACATACCTCATACAAAAATCCAAAAATTGCAGAAAATTGCTTCTGCTGAAAACCTACGTCACATATACCTCTATTAGAATTTGATAACTCAACCATGCTTGTAAACCCTGTTTGTGTGTATTCATGAGCTTGCATTTCTTTCGTTGTCAGTAAATCCTGTACATTGTAACTTGGAGATAGTACAAATTCTTTAATTATAATACATAGAGAATGCATAGTAACATCTTCAATTGTTACTTGCTGACTTCGCTAGAGATTTCTCAATGAGATCAATTGAGCCCTCTACTTCCTTAAACGACATGCCACAACTGAGAGCTATGAGTTTGCAATACTTGTAAAGTTTATCTGCAGGAGGATAATTCAGAATCTTCGATCCAGCTTGCTCTGTGTGCTTACCTGCCTCAACCGGATGTTCATAATTCTCTTTTGGTTCATCGGGAAACTGAGCAAACAATGGAATATCCATCTCCTTCGAGTAAAGATCTTTGCTTAGTTTTTGTCTCCTGACGATCTCCCGTTGCAACTCAATTGCAAGGTCGAATGATTTCTTGTCTTGAATTTTGGGTTTCAAGGATTTCTCCAACTCCGCTAATTTGTTTCGAGTGCACTTTTCTCGCAAACGAATGTAGAGGGCTAGACTATGTTGATATTCCTCGATTGTAGTAAGGGTTTGGAAGCACACATCATTTTTCAAACGATTGATTTCGTCCTGAATAATAGTGTCTTTGGATAGATCCATCATTTGAACATTTATACTGGTTTCTCCCAGCTTGTCTCCCATTTCAGCATACTCTTTCGAAAACTCCTCAACTAGATACCCCAAATTAAACAAATCCAAGATCTTCTTTTGCGAAGCAAATTTGTCAAGACCAATGATCTTTTGATACTTGTATAGCGAAAGAAGCTTGTCATCTTTTTCACTAAGCTCCTTGTTCATAGCATAAGAGAGCTCCCCTAATCTTTCCGTGAAAATATTAGAGGCTGAATCCTGGAGACTGAGTGCAACCTTGGTCTTGTGCAAATGCGTATCAAAGCTCTGAGTGGCCTCATCAGAAAAAATGGCCATCTTAGATTCGGTATCCCCTGTCGCAACGAGGGATTGATCAGTGTCATTTTCTAAGCGAAGAACATAGTTATGAGAGGCCAAGTAATCCTCCACTGAGTAATGTACATTGTTGCGTAAGCCAAAGTCAATGTACCTGTGATATTTGATGAACGTCCTAATGCTTTTCCTTGAGAGGTGGAAGGAGATAATGTGACAGGCGCTGTTACCTTCCTTGTCCTGATGGTTGATGAACTCAGAGACAATCTTTTCCTTATCCTCGAGGCTCCGATTCTCGTTACCCAAATGTATTTGGAAATTGGTGAACTCCACCAACTTAGAAAAAACAATATCAAAGTAGTACTTGGAATATCTTTCTTTCTTCGCATGTAAATTTTCGCCGTGGACCTTGGCATTATCACTGCCAGCACTGTAGGATGCAAGAGCAATATGATGTAATAGGGTTCTTCCATTGTTATCAACAGCTAGAACGGAGTCAAATAATGTATCAAAAATTTTGTCAAAATTTTTCATCTGGTAGCTGTTATTAAATTGCACCAGGAACATTAGAGGAGTTTCACCATGGTAATTTTTAGCTTTTCCGTCGATAAAATTGGAAAACATCGTAAGCAAAAATTCAATCATACTCATGTTAGCCATGGAACAAGCCCAATGGAAAATAGTATTCCCTTCGTTATCAATTGGCTGATTTATTTGAATTTTCTCCAACGGTTGCGGAGGCGAGAGAATTTTTTCAGGGAGGTCAAGACCACTGAACAGTTTCTTGGAACCTCCCAAACCCTCATCGTAGCTATTTTTCAGGTCTTCTAAGAAGAAATTGAGCAACGTGTTAAAATAATCAATTGACTCTTGATCCCCTCTTAGACTGCTAGAGTGAATCTCGTTGTGATTTTGATGGTGGTATTGTAGTAGACTGTAGGAATCTCCATTGAGGCTTCCATTGAGGCTTAAAAGCCGAGGTACACTGCGGGGGCCGCTCTTGTTATGCAGCAGTATAGCTTTTTCAAATGAATTTCTAAAGGGTCCAAAATCCTTAGATCCAAAAAGTTCCTTCTCTGACATGAGTTCCCCGTCTTCATAATCTGCGGTTTTAAAATGCGAATCTTCCAAGTTTTTCTTCTCTTCGTCACTGCTTTCCGCCTCTAGGTCTTCTCTTCTGACATTCATGGTGCTAGCTAACACCAGCAAGGCATCTCTATCCGTATCCTGACGCATAAGAGGTGCTGTTTGAGAGTTTGTGAATTCTTGGCGTGAGCTGAATGTACCAATAGTGGGTCCAATAGTCGATGCATTGGATGTTTCAATTGGAACAGTTTCTCCCCTTTCCAAAATTGGCCTTCCGCGACCAGTAAGAGTCACCCGCTTTGGCCTTCCTTTGCGTTTGTTGCTAGGTTCCTCTCCAGAATCAGTGCTTTCAAATCTCGGTCTTTTCAGAGTAAAAGAGTCCTGTGTGTCCATTTCAACGTCCTCATTATACACAGACACCTGCTTCTGTTGCTTTTGGTGTTGTAGCTGTCTTCTGGCTACATTAGAAGCGGAAGCATGATTATGCTTAGGTGCGGGAGGAGGAGTAATGGATTTTCCCTCAATGTATTGGAAATCAAATATGGGCTTCAAGATTTCGTAGACATTGAAGCCCTTGGCGATTTCTGCGCCCAATTCCAAAGGGACATATGTCCCCTGGTATTTTCCGTAGCCACCTTGCACTTTTTCATGAATCCCAGTCTGAACATCTTTTTCCAATATACGGGTTCTTCTTGCCTTAGGAAACTTTGCGATTTTGAGAATGTGGGTTGCGTTTATCCAGGAATCAGATTTTCGGCGCATGATTGGTCCTTCTTCTGTCACGAATTCAAAGACAGGAACATTGGAGTATGTTGCCGAGTATATCTGGCTGGAGTTATCCATTTCTTCCAGATGGATGATATTATGATTGGGGATTGGTTGATATTATGAGTGCAGATTGATCGATATTTTGAGGAAGGTCGAGCAAAATGTACTAGCCGTCTTAGGAATGCTCAACTGTGAGTTTGCAATCAGGAGGACACAATCGTTGACACAGTGAAATATGATCTATGTAGGGTAAAACTGGGAATGCCTCGAAAGCAAGTGGTCGGCGCAGGTGTTCGTAATTAGTGAGAAGCCTAGGAAATGTTAGTGTCGCTTGTGAAGATCGCTTGTTGATATCGCGCACGTGACGTGTGATTTGCCCGCTGGTGGGAACATCAATTAATAAAAGCTACTAATAACTGCTTAAAGTCTCTCTCTCTCAAAAAAAAAAGGCTTAGAGTCAATTGTTTAAATTTATATTACTCGTATATAATTATGTTGCCTATGTTTCAGAATTCACCAATTGATTTTGTTTAGTCGCCCGTAAGAAACTTCAGCATATCATTAGAGCCAGAAAAAAGCTTTCAGTCGAAATTGTTTGCTATGAAGAGTCTGTATAGAACAGCTATAGTCACCAAGAAGATCGCTGATATAAAGTAGATGAAATGCTTTTCGTATGCCTTGGATGATTGGTTCACATTTAGAGGAATACTCACAACGCTTTCTGCCGCCTGGAAACATATTTCCCGGCGTTCAATCATACGGCAACAGGAATCGTCGATATCTCTTTTCAAGATAGCTTTCCCTAGGAGAATCTTGGTGTACTGGCTTAATGATGTGTCGATGGTGAGGGATAAAGACTGAAGTAATTTTGCTTCTCGCTCAACTCCAGTCGTTATGGAGTCCACTTTAGAGAGCTGTTTGATAATGGATGGAGTCAATTCTCCAATGGTAGGAAATTCGTCAACTATAGTGGTAAGCCCAAACAAAAATATGGAGCTCATGATCAGTTTCTGAATCATTTGTGTATGTGTTAGGAGGCTTGGAATCAAAAGTTTCCTCAAGTTATCAAACGAGTTAAAAAACAAGTCAATGCAGTTTAAGTTCTTGTAGACAGCGTCAAAAGCCTCGCAACAACTTTTAAGGACCATCACCGTCAAAACTTTGACGGAATTCTCATAATCACGCTCTTCCCATCCGTCCCCGCTTGGTTCTAGGGACTTCCCAAAAAGGTTTATCATGTCTTCCTCCAATCGCGTGAGTTGGAGCTTTGTTCTGTTTGTCATGATTGTGACATCATCGTAATCAGGAATCTTGGATATCAACGTGCTGTAGATAGTAACGACGTCTGTAAAAAGATGGATAATTTTCTTCATATTCAAGAGATATTTTTGAGTGGTTGAATTTAAGCAGTATTTGAAAATCTGGGGGTGAGATCTGGTGAGCTGTTCCTCTTCGCTCGTGATTGTGTCCCCTTTGAACGAAATGGTTTTGTCCCCTATCAGATACGTCATATTAGGAGATGCAAAAAAAAATTTGAGCCTAGAGAGATGGCCTAGTGTGATAATAGAGAATTTGAAAGTCTTGCGAGAAGTGTATTGAGTGTGTTGTGGTTTGTATGGAAGCTTGTGTGATGCTCTTTTTCTCCTCTTTTTTTGCATCACACTACTGCGCTTGCCGTCATCTGATGAACTGATAACAGCTAGCCGCATCACCGATAAACTACAATTCGCTACACCCGGAAAAACACGTAAATATTGTCTGCTCGTAATCTTAACGAGTAGAGGAAATACAAATTTTGATTTTCTATTCCGAGTGGTACAAGGTCGATGATTTTGACCCTGAATTTCGAAATTGTATTGACAACCTAATTAATAATCTTTCCGTTTTAGTATTTTTTTTTAGCTTCCTTGTTTTTATTGAGCATACATCACTGTTTATGGAAAATTAACTGTACCGTCTATTCTGCAGATGAATCTAGCTTGAGAGGCGTTCAATATTTCGATAAGGTCACGTGCAAACTCTCAAATCTCACCTTATAAGTTAGCCACGTCGCTTCGAGGCACAGAACCATCTAACATGGGATTCCTTGGCTTATTCATACTGAAGCTGTTCGATCCAGCTGAGTTTGAAAAAGAACTCACAGTCATCACGCAATCTATCTCCCAAACCAAGAAGCAGATTGCTCAATTGTCCATAAAGAAAAAGGCCCTTCGCAGGACCATATCCACTTACTGCGTTGCTATCTACGTTTCGTATGTGGCATACCTTTATAAATCGTCTATTGATAATCTTGGGGTTTTTTCAGCGGGAATGAGTCGTGCCTCTATTTTGGTCCATGGACAACTGAGCCAAACGATCGCTGGTGCTTTTGCAGCACCTTTTGCCATTGGCTTTATGGTTTACTCGGTCAATTTCTTGTTTAATGCATGGATACGAAGCAAGAGCAAAAGTTTGAAAAATCTTCAGAATAAGCACAAGGAGAAGCTTGAGGAGTTAAAGCAGGTTACCAATTTCAGCAAAACCAATCAGCTTTTGAAAAAGTTTGACGGTAATCCAAGCGAGCTAAACTTGCTAGATGGCGGGCAACAAGCGATGCAAGCTTCCAATGATTCCGAGAATAATCTTCGCAAAAAATCTCAAAATGTCTCTTCGTCAATGAATACACCAAAGGGTCCTCCTCCAACGGCCAATATTAAGCGAGAACACTACTCTGAAACTGCAGCTTCACTACCAAGAGGCAATTCAATGAAGCCCCTTAACACATATTCGAAAGTGAACTCAACTGCCAACAAAAGATCATTTCAAGACCGCATATTGGATCTCATCATAGGCTCTGACCACAACGAAAGTGTAGAACAGCGCTATGCTTTGATTTGCGCAAATTGCTACACACATAATGGTTTGGCGCCCCCTGGCTGCACGAATCCGATTAACGTGACATATATTTGTCGCCACTGCGGCTACATTAATGGTCAACTTCACTTGTCTTCACCAGCGGAGAGGGGCAGATCCATTTCTCCCACTATTGGTAAATTTGGTGACGCAGATAAGACACAAGAAACTGAACAAACTTCACATTTGTATGCTCCCGCGGATGACACTCGATCGGAAGAGGTTCAATGACAGAAATGAGTGACCGAAAAATGAATCCTCATGAGGCCTTAAAATTAAAGTTGCGGGAACGGGAATCAGTTCGTCAAAAAATAGCATGTGACCAGAGCGAAGTTTATTATTGAGATGCAAAGTTTTATATTCGGATGCAATTGTTAATTTTAGGGTAAACTACAGTAGCTTCAGCGCGAGAAGTGGCAATTGTATCTATTTAACGTAATATCTAAGACAATTCCATAATGGCGTTGACCATGTCACCCTTGTGCTTTCTCAAAGCCTTGACAGCCTTCGCTCTAGAAACTTGGGTTTGTTCAACAACGATACCAATGTCATTGGCATCCAAACCAGACTCATCAATTTCACCTTCCTCTTCTTCTTCTTCTTCTTCCTTGTTATTGGCGTTCAAAGAAGCCTTCTCGAGGTCAGCGGTGATGGACTCTGGGCTCTTGTCAGCCGGAGCGTCAGCATCGGCTTCACCGGCTTGTTCTCTGGCAGCCTGGGCCTCAGCCAATCTTTGGTTCATATCGTCAACCTTGGCTTCACCGAAGACAACGTAAGTGCCAGCAGCCGATCTGTAAACATCTGGTTGGTCAATGGCGTAGATCAAGTTACCTCTTTGTTTGAAGGTAACTCTGGTGATGCCCTTGACTTGCTTCAAGTTCAATTTCTTAATCAATTCTCTGGCCTTCTTCTCGTTCTTGGAGATGATGTTGACTTCGGCACCTTGTGGGATTTCTTCGATGGACATTTTTACTGTGTTGGTTGTTCTAAGCAAGAGGGTGAAAAGTGTGCCTGGAATGAGAAAAAATTCGTCGACGATCGGAGGCCGGCATACAACCTTCAGCTATAGAATTATCGCACAGTCCAGTTTTTCCTAGCCCTATAGCGCGAAAGACTGCATCAGGGTTGAAATTTTTCGGTTGGGCCAGCGAAGATGTAATAGACTGTGATAGAATCAGTGCAAACAATATACGCCTTCTACACTGCTCAGATGCAAGTCGCTTAAAAATGGCTCCTCTTGACTCATGTATGTATTGCTAGTTTGGTACTTGTTACTGATTCCCAAACACTAAATCAGATCTCTGAGTATTTAACAGATTATGATGCGCAATATGGAGAAGCCATCTTGTTAAGCACTCCACTCGATGCAAGATTATTAAAGGGATCAGTATATGCTCAAACTAATGCAGCGAAGCTTACGATTAGGTGCTCTTTACTCAGCTTGACCGTCTGAAATTCTGCTTTACATACAACGAGCCAGACTATAAATCCACAAATACACACCAAATCATAAAAAGAAACCATTAAATAGGTAACACTTTAGATTTCTTTTAGTCGAATTTGTATGTTCCGTCAAGAGTTTTTTAGAACTGCCGCATTTCTTTAAGAAGTTTACTTGGATGAAAAATTGAACGATACTTTCCCCTCTTACTTATTGCTTTTCAGAAGGCTTAGTTTAATGAACGAGGCGATAGCTGTAAGCCGAACCCCCATTCACAGATGCGGAGAAATCGCGGTAATTTGCTGCGCCGGCTGTTGCGGATGAAAAACAGAAATTCCATAAGACATTCGGTGCGGGCAAAAAAGTATTCGCGCATACGCATTGGGTAATCTTCTGATTTCATGCAATTCTTCATCTATACTCGGGTAGAACACCGAGTTAAGAAGTTTATTATTTTAAAGAGACTCTTTGCCTAATTTCAGTGTAGTTTCGGGAGCGTTCTAAGTATTGGAGAAGAATTGCTCTGCTTTTTCACGATGAATGCCGCTATATTTGTTCTATCGCATTAGAATGCTTATCAATTGCTTTGTTCCGAACAAAGCTTATTTCCGAGAAAATGAGCACTTGCATGTGGTGTAAAGGTGCGGAACGGTGATGCTCCATACAACCCGTGTGCCGAGTTATATCCCACTTCCAAATTCTCTCACTCAATATAGTCTTTCATTAGGATATACACAACCTCCCACTTTTATTCCACGGAATCTCACCTAAAGTGGTGTCCTCATGCATAGAACGGTATAATGGAAGAAGACGAAGAATCCAAGAAAACTTTTTCGTCTTATGACGGAAGCAAAGAGAAGAAGTATGAAGAATCCTCAGGCGAAGACTTGGCGGCAAACTTGAACACGAAGAAAAGATATACTATGGAGGATTTAGTGAATGCTCAGCCTCCTAATTTTAAGCTGAATATCCAAAACTTTTTTTACCAGAAAGGTTTGGCCGATAGGCCCGAGTTCTTGCAAAAGATCTATGACAAGACACCACGTCGTATATATGTGAATCAGTCTTTACCTGCTGATATGATTGATTCTTCAACACTGACTCCCGTCCTTGATTACCCCAGAAATAAGATTAGGACGACTAAATATACTCCCTTGTCGTTCTTGCCAAAGAACCTTCTTCTTCAATTCCAAAAAGTCGCCAACACATATTTTTTGATCTTAGTTATCCTAGGTGCATTCCAAGTGTTTGGAGTGGCCAGTCCTGGTTTGGCTGCTGTGCCGTTAATTGTCATTGTGATTATTACAGCTATCAAAGATGGTTTCGAGGATTACAGAAGAGATTCCAGTGATACTGAATTAAACAACACCCCTATACATCTATTACAGGGATATGATAATGTCAATACCGCCATGGATAAAATTGGTCCTTGGAGAAGATTTAAGAAGAGTTGTTCTCACTTATTAAGAACAGTATTTACAGGGTTGAAGAGATTCACGATCATGCTTTCTGGAAAAAAGAGGAGAGCACAGTTTGCCAGAGAACAAGCAGAGCATGAAGAATATGCATTGCGCAGAATGTCAACAGTGATTTCCGATAATAGTTACAACGAACGCAGAATCTCCACAAATTCAAAGCGACACAAGAAATCTTTCCATCTGGAGCGGCCGAGAAAAAGAATTGCACATCCTTCAGATTCTCTTTTGAACCCCGAGTTAAGAAAAGAGTCAGAGAGAAAGAACAGAAACCCATCCGTTTTCAAAAATCGGAAGTGGAAGGATGTGACTGTTGGTGATTTTATCAGAGTTCGCGCGAATGAGGAGGTTCCGGCTGACATTGTCGTGATTTCGAGCTCTGATATCGAGGGAAACTGTTATGTGGAAACAAAAAATTTAGATGGTGAAACGAATTTGAAGAACAAAACAAGTCTTCACTGCGGTGCTGCTGTAAAGCATTCCCAAGAATTGGGTGACACTAAGTTTTGGATTGAATGTGATGCTCCAAACCCCCACTTGTACGCCTTTAAAGGTACGATTCATTACGAGAATTACAATGAACTGGGTCAATTGGTAAACCCTGATGAAAAAGAAGCGATCACGAATGATAACGTTCTTTTGAGAGGATGTTCGTTGAGAAATACCAAATGGGTCATCGGCCTTGTCGTCTACACCGGATTGGAGTCGAAGATCATGCTTAACGGAGGAATCTCCCCGGTTAAAGTCTCGAAAATTTCCAGGGAATTAAATCTTTCGGTCGTCATAAACTTCGTCGTTTTGTTCGTTTTGTGTTTCATTTCTGGTGTCATAAACGGTATCTTTTATGATGACAATGGAACTTCAAGAATTTACTTCGAGTTTGAGGCATATTCTCCAACATCTGCTGGAAATGGTGTTCTCTCATTTTTCGTGGCACTTATCATCTATCAGTCCTTGGTTCCGATCTCATTATACATCTCTATCGAGATTATCAAGACTGCCCAGGCTTTCTTCATCTATTCCGATGTGAAGATGTTTTACGAGAAGCTCAATTTTCCATGCACTCCTAAATCATGGAGTATTTCGGACGATTTGGGACAAATTGAATATATTTTCAGCGACAAGACTGGAACTTTGACGCAAAATGTTATGGAATTTAAGAAATGCACAATTGCGGGAAAGTCATACGGGTTGGCATACACAGAGGCAAAACAAGGTATGGATAAAAGAGATGGGTTGGATGTCGTCAAAGAAGCTGAACATTGGAAAAGTGCAATAGATCAAGACATGAAAAAGATGGTGGGAAACTTATCTTCTTATATCAAAAATGATCAGTTTAGAGAGGAGCTTCTTACTTTCATTTCTAGTGAGTACACGGAAGACACCATTTCTCCGCAAATTTCAGACAATCGTCAGAAAGAGGCCAATGAAAACTTCATGTTGGCTCTAGCTCTCTGTCATACTGTTGTCACAGAGGCCAATGTCGATGATCCACACTATTTGGATCTTAAAGCAGAGTCTCCGGATGAGGCCGCATTAGTCGCAGTTGCAAGAGATGTGGGGATATCCTTTCGTCAAAGACAGAGAAAATCTCTAACTTTAACTGTTTATGGAGAAGAGCATCAATACGAGCTTCTTCATATTATTCCATTTACATCCGCTAGGAAACGGATGACCTGCGTTTTGAAAGGTTCTGATGGTTCACTTATTGCGTATACTAAAGGCGCCGATAATGTTATTTATCAACGCCTTTCATCAGAAACTTCCGATGACGTTTTGAAGAAGACAGCTTTGCACTTGGAAGACTTTGCCACGGAAGGGTTAAGAACTTTGTGCATTGCTCAGAAAGAGCTTGATGAAAAATTTTTTGGAGATTGGTCTGCAAGATTTAAGGAAGCAAACTCGTCTATTGATGATTCAAAAGAAGCCATCATAGATGCATTAAATGAAGAGTTGGAAAACAATTTTGTTCTTCTTGGAGGTACCGCCATTGAAGATCGTCTTCAGCAAGGTGTACCTGACTCTATTTCCTTATTGAGGAGTGCGGGCATCAAACTTTGGGTTCTTACTGGTGATAGGATTGAAACAGCAATCAACATAGGGTTCTCTTGTAATTTGCTTGGGAATGATATGAAATTGCTAGTGGTAAGGCCCGAAGGTGAGAACGATGTCCACTATATTGATAACCTAATTACAGGATATTTGAAGGACAGCTTCGGAGTTCTGGCTTCAAACCCTGAAGATGTCAAAGCTGCCATAAAGGACGCAAAAACTGACCATTCTGTTCCTGTCTCGAATATTGCGCTAATTATCGATGGTGCAGCTTTGAGCTTGGTTTTCGGCGGAGACTCCTTAGTCAGACAGAAATTTTTACTATTAGGTAAACATTGCAAATCAGTGATTTGTTGCCGTGTTTCGCCATCCCAAAAAGCAGAAGTTGTTCAGGTTGTCAAAGATAATCTTAATGTGATGACTTTGGCTATTGGAGATGGTGCAAATGATGTTGCCATGATTCAATCTGCCAACGTTGGCGTTGGAATTGCTGGCGAGGAGGGAAGGCAAGCTGTCATGTCATCTGATTATGCGATTGGCCAATTTCGGTTCCTTGTGCGTTTGCTTTTGGTACATGGAAGATGGTCATACAAGAGATTAGCTGAAATGGTACCCTGTTTCTTTTACAAAAACGTCATCTTCACTTTCACCTGTTTCTGGTACGGCATTTACAGCAACTTTGATGGATCATACCTTTATGAGTACACTTACTTGATGTTTTACAACTTGGCTTTTACATCCCTTCCAGTTATTATCTTGGCAATTTTTGATCAAGATGTCTCTGATTCGGTTTCTTTGATTGTTCCTCAATTATACAGGGCTGGAATTTTAGGTTTGGAATGGTCTCAATTCAAGTTCGTGTGGTATATGTTTGATGGCTTTTACCAATCTGTTGTTTCCTTCTTTTTCCCATACTTGCTTTATTATGTTACATTTCAAAATCACGAAGGTTTGCCCGTTGACCATCGGTTTTGGATGGGTGTTTTAGTCTGTGCGGTGTCTGTTACCGCTTGCAACTTCTACATTTTGTTGCAACAATATAGATGGGACTGGCTCACCTTATTGATTAATGCATTGTCGATCTTAGTCGTGTTTTTCTGGACTGGCGTCTGGTCTGCTCGTGTTTGGGTTGGAGAGTTTTACAAGGCCGGTACCCAGGTTCTTGGAACACTCGGCTTTTGGTGTTGTCTCTTTGTTGGTGTCATTTTATGTGTCATGCCCCGCTTCACGTATGACTTTTTGAAGAGAAACTTTTATCCAAGAGACATCGATATTGTCAGAGAAAGGGCTGCTGCCGGCGACTACAAAGATTACCCAATTGGGTATGACCCAACGAATACCCAAGATGTTGAAAGACATCGCATTTTACAGAGGCTAAATGAGGGTGATACTGACTTGCTACATAAGATTGAGGAGTGCATCGATACTGATGCATCTTCACAAAAGTCAGAGCCGAATCTTGCGATCACAAGAGCCTTCAAAACCATAAAGAGGAGAACCACAGTCTCCAGAAGGAATACCGTTAATGACCAGACGAGATACAACCAGCAACTATTGAACAAACCTTTGAATCTTAGCCAGTTAAGGTCTGAAATGATAAAGACAGGGGAGTACAAAACTGCAGGAAGAAATTCTTTAGAGAGAATATCGACTACTCATGGTGTTCCCGGGCTTACTCAAGCGGAAACCTTAATGTCCTATCACACTAGAAATAGCATTAACTTCGAAAGGTGAATGAAGGGAAGTTAAAGCTTTTAATTTATTGTATAATTTGAAATATTTTTTTAATCCTTGCACTAACCCTGTAGTTGATGTCCACTTATGTCTCGCACCTTTTTTGGAGTGTATATGCATCTCGCACTCAAATACTTCCAACACATCCTCTCCGGTACACCTAGACGCAGTCATGGTTTCGTTCACATTGCTCTCAACACCCGGATTGGAGCTTAAATTCAAAGCCTCGTTGATCGAATTTGAAAACGATGTAAAGATTCTCGCTGATCCGGGATGGAATGGTGATAATCCTGACGACGTGTTATTCATGGAAAAGTACTTGAGCGAGATTGATTTGATCCTTCTATCACACTCAACACCGGAATTCATTGGCGGCTACTTGATTTTGTGTATGAACTTTCCGATGATAATGTTATCGATTCCCGTTTATGCCACTTTGGCGGTGAGTCAATTGGGAAGAGTTGCAACAGTTGAGTTTTACAGATCGAAGGGAATTTTGGGACCATTGAAAGGAGCCTTGGCTGAAGTGAGCGATGTAGACGAATGGTTTGACAAAATTATTCTGGTCAAATATCTTCAAAATATGACTATGTTGGAAAATAGACTTTTGCTTACAGCTTATAATTCTGGTCATACATTGGGAGGAGCATTTTGGTTGATTAAAAAGAAGTTAGACAAAGTCATTTATGCTCCGACTTGGAATCATTCAAAAGACTCATTCTTGAACAGCGCAAGCTTTCTTTCTCCAACAACAGGAAGCCCTCTCCCGTCCCTTGTGAGACCGACTACATTAATCACAGGAACTGATCTTGGATCTCCTATGTCTCACAAAAAGCGTTCTGAAAAGTTTTTGCAGCTTGTTGATGCCACATTAGCCAATGGAGGGGCTGTCTTACTCCCCACTGCAATTTCTGGAAGATTTCTCGAACTATTGCATATTGTTGACGAACATTTAGCTAACCTTCAAGGTGCAGCCATCCCGGTATATTTCTTGTCATACTCTGGTACTAAAGTTTTAAGTTATGCTTCTAATCTTTTGGACTGGATGTCATCCGCTCTTATAAAGGAATACGAAGGTATTGCGGCCGAAGATAGAGCTTATAGCAGGGTGCCATTCGAGCCATCGAAAGTTGACTTACTACTGGACCCTCAAGAACTAGTACAGTTACCGGGACCGAAGATTGTTTTTGCGTCGGGGCTCGATTTTGGAGACTGCGAGCCCTCAACTCAGGCTTTGAGAGTTCTATGCAAAGACGAGAAAACGACGATAATCTTAACAGAGAAAACGGTCCTTACGTCTAGTAACACGATCACATCAGAACTATTCTCAGAATGGTTCAAGCTCGCAAGTTCTAAGAATAGTGGAGTTGCGGAGGATGGAATTCCAGTTCCATTTGAAAAGTCTTTTTCTGCAGCTAAATGGTCTATTGAGGAGGAACTCACAGGGAAGGAACTTACGGCATTTAAAGAAAAAGTAACCCAACTGAGAAGACAAAAGCTTATCGAAAAAGTTAGAGACAAGAAAAATAAGAATTTGCTCAATGAGGATGCAGACGATTCTTTATCATCTGACGATGAGAACTCAAGCGACGATGAAGCTGACAATCAAAATGGCGCCTCGGATACTCTACCACCTACATTGGAAATTGATCAAGCTGACAGTAATAATGCTTTGAATAGCCACGAAGCATTCGTCGGTGATTATATTATTGAAAGCTTGGATGGAAATAAGCCAGTTGACATAAGGATTTCCCACAAGCTAAAGCCTAGGCAGGCTATGTTTCCCTATTTCCTCAATAGTAAGAAAAGAAAATTTGATGACTATGGGGAAATCATTGACATCAAAAATTTCCAACAAAATGATGAGAACAGTGCTAATAACAAACTCATAAGCGAGAGCAAGCGTAAGTTTGAGCTCAATGATAAGGGTAATTGGGGTGAGTATGAAAGCAACATGAAGGGAGGCAAAAGACACGACGATGGTAAGGGAGCAAATACCACAAACAAGCTAACACCCCAGGAGCAATTAAACAATCAACTTCTTCAGAAGAATCTTGATACTCTCTTTATGCCTGTGAAAAGAGTTCCAGTGGCAGAAACAAGACTCAACAACTCTTTAGACGTACATGTCAGGTGTGGGCTATCATTTGTGGATCTTTCTGGCTTGGTAGATTTACGCTCCTTGAACATGATCTTGTCTGTTATACGGCCACAAAACTTGGTGCTTCTACCTGATTTTGCGAATACTCCTATTGAAGGAGAAGCTCTTGATGGACGCAAACTACTTCTGTCTTCACTACAAAAACAGAAGATGGATCAAAGTACGCTAAGAGTTGATACTCATACCTCAAATTCTTCGAAATACAACTTGTTGAGCATGGCTCGTAAGGGACTTTCGAACCATAACAACAACGATGTTAGGGTCATCGTTGTGCATGCAAATGAGTCCGTGAAGGTAGGAAGCGACATGCACGGAAAATACAGTGAATTTGAAGTAACGCTTGATGATGGCTTTACCAGTAAGATTAATTGGCAAAAGCTTGACGGAAATTACAGGATATCTAAAGTACGCGGGGAGTTGGCTTACTCGAATACAGAGCATCATACAGATGGATTTAACCGCTTCGTTTTGAAATCCAACCTGGAGGGTGTTACCCGTGAGTCAACGGTTCAAAGTAAAGCGGCGAAGAACACAGATGAAGCGATAGGAAATTTTGGTTCTCAATTGGCTATCGGTAATGTGAGACTTCCAGAACTCAAGAAAAAGCTTTTGAGCCTTAACTTGAACGCAGAATTCAAGGGTGAAGGTACCCTAGTTGTGAACAATGAGATAGCTATCAGAAAGGTCTCCCTAGGAAATAGTCAAGGTGAAGATTCGGGGGATATCGTCATCGACGGCCTGATAGGACAACTCTATTATGAGGTCAAAGAGTGCATCAAGGGAATGCTAGCTTTCGTTTAAAAATACGTAAAAACAAGACAGCAAAAATATATGACATCTTTTGATGCCAGCTTAAGAACACCTACATACAAAACGACAACACTATTTTTTTAACGTTTGGTTGCATATGCGCCTGACTCGCGAAACCATGGTTGAAAAATGAAGGTAGTGCCGTGTTCAGAAGTGAGAACCAATAGAAGTGTACATAAAAGTAGTCTGAGCTAGTCATCAGTGATCTTGAAGATGCAACCATATTCCAGATCTGGTGGCACGAGAAAGTGTTTTTACGAATTTCAAACTCTTGTTGCCTGCTACACTTCTGCAGATACTACCACTAAAAAGGAATGTACGCCGGTCTTCGATGACTACTATGAGTGCTTGCACGGTTTCAAAGAACGAGAGAAAGCTAGATTGATGTTACAACAGTTAAAAGCCAATGAAACTTCCGGTGAAGGGGTAAAAGCCAGTGATCTTTTCAAAAACTCTGGCTCTGTTTACGAGAACTTAGATCTCGTGAAATGATCATTGCATTATCATCCTGATGTGTGATGCGAATCGCACCTCCATAAAGACGAGGATAGTTAATGCTACTTGCTTAGCTCAATCAAATAGTTAATACTCAAAATGAATATATCTTGACATTTGAATTAGATGTATAAATGAGACTATCTGTTTTTTGCCTCTTTACTATTATTCATCAAACTTCTTGAACCGTCCTTGATGATGGTGCAATAGTGTTTATCAAGCAAAACATTCTCCCACAAAACTGCAGAACCTATGTTCGTACGCTCATGATCCACTTCTATACCCTCTCTCTCTATTCCAAGGATGTAATCTCCCTCGCCAGCAATTTTTTCGTCTGTGGTCCAAAGTCCTTTAAGTCCATCGCCATATTTATTCACCAACTTTGCAATGAACTTCAAAATTGCAATTGTAGTCTTCTCTGGAGTTTGTAGAGAAGAAACATACAAGCGCTTAGTAAATGGTAATGCTCTTGCGACGCTTCCATTCCTTGACCGGAAAAATACGAGATCAAGACTCTTCAAAAGAAGTTCGGCATTAGTTGAAACATTGACTGAAGGCTTGTTCGCATTTTGAGAGTCTGAGAGAGGGTCAGCCAAGCGTAAAGACTTATGTGAAAATTCTAAGTCCGAGCTCACACTAACGTCACAGATGACCAAATAAAGCGTGGATATGAATCGGGACAAATCAAAAGAAATCGGCATTTTTCCCACTTCACCGTGGTTAAGTACCAATGTGAAAGCTGCGGTGATACAAAGGAGAAGCTTTCTTATTTCGTCATTCGAGTAGACTCCCCCTGTAATTTCATCATTATCCATTCTGATACCATAACTTTCCGTCCGCAAAGTGTGCTCTTCAACTATATTGTTCAACGTCTCTTTCAATACTTCGAGAAAATCGCCAAGTAAGTCGAAGTTTGCCATTTGCCCAAACTTTGATAAACCTTCCATGACAGCAGCGGTTAACAATCTTGCAGGCGAATCCTCGTGAATTTCAGTCGAGCCCACTTTCAAGACTTCTAGATAAAACGTCAACACTTGCTTCAAAGTTTCTGCTTGATGCTTTTCTCTTTCTTTCGTCGTGATGGCTTGTTCAGCATTGCGCATTTCCTCCTCAATCTCTTTCATTTCTTTTCTTGCTTTTTTTTGTTTCTTTGACAAATGAACCCTATCTTTTTTTTTTAGTTTTAAACCGCCATCTTTCTTGTTGTTGTTTGGATCATAATCATCTAAAAGCGATAAGCTCAAGAAAATATTAACCACAGATTCATCCACGCGAAACTTTTTATCTTTCACAACTTTACACATGATTCTTGTTACGTCATGTGTAATACTCCCATGCTCCTTATCTTCTTTGAGTAAAGTTTCCAATGTTCTCAAACAGCGGGTAAAGGTCTGCAAATCTGAACGTTCCTGTGGTTTCTTATTGAGCCTCCGTATAGGGATAGTAATAAGCTCATCTCTGAAATTGAAAAACCTTAAAGTCGACAAGCATAATTCACAAGCGGCTCGGGCTGCGATGTGACCTAATTTCACTTGCTGAGAAGTATCTTTTTTCTTATTCATAGAGTTCACGGCCAGAACTCGAGCAAGTCTGGAAAGCAAATCAACATACTGCTTATAATTCAAGATTAAGCTCTGTTCAAACTTCCTTAAGCGGCCGACTTCTTTACTCACTTTTTCATTTTGCTCACTTAATGTCAAAGGTCTAATCTTGTAGCCTGGTGCTAATGCTTTGAACACTGGGATTAACGCCAAAATTGCGAGTTGGCTGGTAGCTGGATTCAGAGATGTTGTGAATTTGATAAGCGCTTTTAAGTGATCTATATTTTCCTCTGGATCCTCCATTAAATCCGAGGCAAGTTGAGCGATTTGCTCTTTGTACTGCTGTAATTTTTGCAATGGTGAGATTTTATCATCTTCAGACTCCTTCTCCGATTTAGCTTCCTCAAACTCGTTCACAGGAATGGATGGATCTGCCCTAAATTCTGGAGTCTTTGACTCTTCTTCCACACTCTCTCTAAGAACTCGTTCTATTTTACCAGCCCTTTTAATAGGTAAACCCTCTTCTCTTTCTTGCAATTTCAATCGGCGCGGAACAAGTTCATAAGCCTGTTCGTCATTTTCCCACTCCTCGGCGAAAGCTTTTCCGGTAAAAGCACCAGCAGTGAGTAAGGAATTTTCCACCACCTTCATTTTCTTACTTCTTTCTTTTCTTATTTCAGCCTTACGTTTACCCATGTTTGATGAGGATATTGATGAAAAATATGGTTGCATATATTGATGACAAAAACTTATCTCATCGTGAGGTTGTGTCACGTGATCAATTTCTAGCATCTATTTACTTCAAATTATATTGCTATTTCAGAGAGCAGTGTGAACTCCTGAAAAACCCACAAATCTTAGCTTCAAGATGACTCGAATTAATGGAGGGTGTTTCCAAAATATTAATTTCTAATCAAGCACGTTTGCACATTTTCCTTAAAAATCTGCGCAAGCGCATGGAGGCACGAAAAAATTAATTGAACGATAGGGTCATCTTGTAAACGAAACAGAAATCACATAGGATAAAAACCCTACATCAGTTTTTGGCTATTAATAAAGTACCATGGTACAAAAAGTACCACTACCGGCTCAAATTGTCTTTATTTTGTGTTTTACATTGGGATCTTTTGAGCATAAGAAACCAATATAAAAAACTCCTGCATGTAATCTATACGAGATATCTTTTGTTTACAAATCGTATATAAACTCCCGCAGATTCCGCTCAAAAATTTTTGTCGAATCTTTTAATAACAGAACTCAACATGGGTTTCAATGGAACATCCTCTTTTTTGAGCTCATATTCTGATGCTGCCAATACCAAAAACTTTTTGTCGCTGTCGGCAAATTTTTGGCATTCACTTTCATGGTGGCAGATACTAGTTACTTTGATAATTGGTATCTTAACCTATGACCAGGTTATGTACCAAATTAGAAAGGGTAGTATTGTGGGCCCCAAGCTCAAAGTTTGGCCCATTATTGGCCCATTTTTGGAAAGTTTGGATCCTAAGTTCGAAGAATATTTGGGAAAATGGAACTCTGGGCCTTTGTCGTGTGTTTCAATTTTCCACAAATTCGTCATCATAGCATCAACAAGGGAGCTTGCACGGAAAATCCTCCAGTCGCCAAGATATGTTAAGCCCTGCGTTGTTGATGTAGCAATAAAGATTCTCAGGCCTACAAATTGGGTTTTCATGGATGGCAAAGAGCACGTTGACTATCGCAAGTCCTTGAATGGATTATTCACTAAGAAAGCTTTGGAAATATATCTTCCAGTTATGGAAAAGTATATGGACCAATACCTCGACAAGTTTTGTTCTTATGAAAACCCGAGAGAATTTTTCCCTGAATTTAGAGAGCTCTTATGTGCCTTGTCTTTGAGAACATTTTGTGGTGACTTTATTACGGAGGAGCAAATTAAGCTCATTGCAGAGAACTACTTTAGAATTACAGCAGCTTTGGAATTGGTTAACTTCCCAATCATTATCCCTTACACAAAAACTTGGTATGGTAAGAAAATTGCTGATGATACGATGAATATCTTTGCTGAATGCGCAGCTCAAGCTAAGATTCACATCAATGAGAAGGGCCATG
This sequence comes from Metschnikowia sp. 04-218.3, assembly GCA_002374635.1. Lineage (NCBI taxonomy): Eukaryota > Fungi > Ascomycota > Pichiomycetes > Serinales > Metschnikowiaceae > Metschnikowia > Metschnikowia sp. 04-218.3. The sequence goes on from NLAC01001429.1 coordinate 93,666, forward strand.
AACCTACCTGTGTCATGGACGAGTGGATTTATTTAATGAAGCAGGCCAGAGAAAACCATTCAGAAGATCCTAACTCTAAGTTATTGGTTAGAGAGTTCACAAACAAAGAAATTTCTGAGGTCATTTTCACTTTTTTGTTCGCTTCTCAGGATGCTTCATCATCTTTGGCATGTTGGTTATTCCAAATTGTTGCAGACAGACCTGATGTCGTTTCAAAAATCAGAAAAGAACAAATGACTGTGAGATCAAACAACCCCAACCAACACTTGACACTTGATTTGATTCATGAAATGAAGTACACAAATAACGTTGTCATGGAATCTTTACGTTACAGACCTCCCGTGTTGATGGTTCCGTATGTCGTGAAACAATCATTTCCTGTTACAAAGGATTACACTGCGCCAAAGGGCTCGATGATTATCCCTACGCTATACCCAGCCTTGCATGATCCGGAGGTTTACCCAGATCCCGACAATTTTGTTCCTGAGCGTTGGGAAAACCCAACATCTGATATGACCAAACGTAGTTGGTTGGTGTTTGGTACTGGCCCGCATGTTTGCTTGGGTCAGCAATATGTCATGATGATGTTCGTTGGAATGTTGGGTAAATTTCTCATGCATTCCAACATAAAACATCATGTCACACCTTTGTCTGAAGAAATCAAAGTTTTCGCCACGATTTTCCCCAAAGATGACTTAATTTTGGAATGGGAAAGAAGAGATCCAATACAAGATATATAGATAGTAAAGCTCTATTTCAAGTACTTATTTAACTAAATCTTGTAAGCAAACACAATTTAGCGGACTTAAGCATCGTATGTAGAGGCAGAGATGTTACCACCTCTACCTGTCCAGTTAACATGGATCCAGTCACCCTTCAAGAAGTCGTTCTCTTTGCCAGGCAAGACCTTAAATGTGTGAGCTCCAAAGTAATCTCTTTGAGCTTGCAACAAGTTGGCTGGCAATTGAGCCGATCTGTAGCCATCGTAGAAGGACAAAGCAGTAGAAAATGCAGGCACTGGAACACCACATTCAACAGCCTTTCCAATAGTGGCTCTCCAACCTTTTTGCGCCTTCTTAACAGCGTCCTGGAAGAATGGATGGAACAACAAATTCTCCAAGTCAGGCTTCTCTCTGTACGCACTCGTGATCTCACCCAAGAAGACAGATCTAATGATACAACCACCTCTCCACATCAAAGCGATGGCAGGGTTGTTTAATTTCCAGTTGTACTCCTTGGCAGCCTCTCTAATCAACATAAAACCTTGAGCGTACGACATAATCTTAGAGGCGTACAAAGCCTGTTCCAAGTCATCCACAAATTTTTGCTTGTCAGCAATTGGAGACTCGTCAACAGCTGGACCTGTCAACACCTCAGAAGCTCTTTGTCTTTCACCTTTGATGGCCGACAAGCATCTAGCGAAGACAGCCTCACCAATTAAGGTAACAGGCATACCCAAATCCAAAGCGTTGATTGCGGTCCACTTTCCGGTACCTTTTTGTCCAGCGGAATCCAAAATCTTCTCCACCAAAGGCTTTCCATCGGTTGGATCGTCGAAGTACATAATGTCTCTTGTGATTTCAATCAAGAAAGAGTCTAAAACACCCTTGTTCCATTTAGCAAAAACATCTCCAATCTCCTTGCTAGTGAACTTGCCAACTCTCTTCATCAAGTCGTAAGCCTCACAGATCAACTGCATGTCTCCATACTCAATACCATTATGGACCATCTTGACGTAATGTCCGGAACCTGCATCACCAACCCAGTCACAACATGGCTCACCATCAGACTTGGCTGCAATTGACTGGAAAATATCCTTGATGTGAGGCCATGCATCTTTGTGGCCACCTGGCATCAAAGAAGGTCCGTAACGGGCGCCTTCTTCTCCACCGGAAACACCAGAGCCAACAAAAAGAATACCTTGCTCATTCAATTCTTCAAAACGACGGTTAGAGTCTGGGAAGTGAGAGTTACCACCATCGATGATGATATCACCCTTTTCCAAATGTGGCAACAATTGTTGAATAAATGCATCAACAGGCTTTCCGGCCTTCACCAAAAGAATAATTCTTCTTGGCCTCTTCAAGTTAGCAACAAGCTCTTCAATGGAGTGAGCACCAATGATAGACTTTCCTTTGGCTTCGTTATCCAAGAATTCATCAACTTTGGCCACAGTTCTATTGTATGCAACAACAGTGAAGCCATGGTCAGCTGCGTTCAAGATCAAGTTTTGACCCATGACGGCCAAGCCAATTAAACCAATATCACCACTGGAGGTTGTTAGTAAGATTCGATAAATGATTTAGGGGACTTGTACAAAACATAGCATGTTTCAGGGTCATAGTTGTATAAGACTGGGGATTTGAGAGCAGGAGCCAGCATTCAGCTGCAATTGCAAGTCATGCAATCCATTTGGATTATCTTTGTCAAGTATAAAAATGTACGTACGTAGGAGCAGACATGTTTTTCGTGTTTTGTAAAAGAATACCTAGACTGAAAAAGTAAAACGTGGGTGGCGACGCTTTCGGGAAATACAGGTCCTTAAATACTATTACACAGGAGTGCGCCTCCGGCCGCAACCGCTGGTAGACACACCTCCGATACAAATGACAAATACTTAACTCGACTAAGTGGAAATCAGACAGAGGAATGAATAACCTGGGAGCACAAATTCCGATATTTTATATTTCAGAAAGCCCTCAAGCCTTGGCAGAATTGTTTGATGTCTATGGTTGCATCTCCACGTTTCGTGGGCGCAGATTAAGCTTTGTCCGGTTTGCGATAGGGACACGACAATATATCTATTCCCCACAGATCCGGTTCGCAGAACTTTAAAATTTCGCGCAAGTTGAGCATAGCTAGCAGAAAGTTGAACATTACTTTACTATGAAATAAAGTCAGCAGGGATTTCAATTGCTTGATTAATAAAGCTTCTTCCAACCAATTTCGAGAGGATTTATTCTGCAAAGTTTTTTGCTAAAGAGCTCTAGTTGAAAGAATCCAGTAGGTTTGTTGCTACAAAATCAGCTGTAGCCTTTGTTCGTGCTGCAACAAATCGGTAGAACGCGCGTCTTCCATTTCTTTCTAAGCCAAGTCACGTGCAATTGTATGATTTGACATGACTGTGACAAATTCGCCAGTGGTCAATTTTGCCTAACTCAATACATTTAAACTTGGTGACATTATGCCGATTCCAAGTCCACATGGTGGGTCATTGAATGATCTCGTAATTAGAGATAAGGACATCAAGCAAAGTCTTTTAAATGATATAAAAGAAAAGCAATTGCCTGTGATCAAATTGACCGAGAGGCAACTCTGTGATTTAGAATTGATCTTGAATGGTGGATTTTCTCCATTAACGGGTTTCTTGAATGAGAATGACTACAACTCTGTGGTCGAGGATATGAGATTGTCGTCGGTAAAGGACGAGACTACTGGAAAGGGATTATTGTGGTCAATGCCCATTACCCTCGACGTTTCAGCCGAGGTGGTAAATCAATTTTCTTTAGGGGATAAGGTTGTGTTGCAAGATTTAAGAGACGAAAAGTTTCTCGCTTTGCTCACTATCGAATCGATTTACAAGCCAGATAAGAAAACCGAAGGTTTGAAGGTTTTCAGAGGTGACCCAGAACACCCGGCCGTCAAGTACTTGAACGATATTGCTGGTGACTTTTACATCGGAGGTTCAATCCAAGGATTGGACTATCCAACCCACTATGACTACGTCTCTCTTAGGAAGACCCCAACGGAATTGAGAGAAGAGTTTAGGACTTTAGGATGGGACTCGCAAAAAATTGTAGCTTTTCAGACGAGAAACCCTATGCATAGAGCTCACAGAGAGTTGACTGTTAGAGCAGCCCATGATCTCGGTCTGGATGGTCACATTTTGGTGCACCCGGTTGTGGGATTAACCAAACCTGGTGATATAGATCACCACACTAGAGTTAAGGTGTACGAACAGATCTTGAAGAAATATCCCGAAGGTTTGGCAACAATCTCATTGTTGCCTTTAGCTATGAGAATGGGGGGTGATCGTGAGGCTTTATGGCACGCATTGATTCGTATGAATTATGGTGTTGACCATTTTATCGTCGGCAGAGACCATGCCGGCCCTGGATCCAATTCTAAGGGCGTTGACTTTTATGGACCCTATGATGCACAAGAACTATTGGAGCTGGTAAAAGACGAACTTTCGTCCAAGATGAAGATTGTGCCATTCAGAATGGTCACTTACTTGCCGGAAGAGGATCGTTATGCTCCTATCGATACTATCGATACCACTAAAGTCAAGACAGCAAACATTTCGGGAACTGAATTGAGAAAGCGTTTGAGAGATGGTTCCGAAATTCCGGAATGGTTCTCCTATCCAGAGGTCGTCAAAATCTTAAGAGAAAGCTACCCACCACGTTCAAGTCAGGGTTTCGCTGTGTTGGTGAAAGGAGATCAATCTGACAGAATCGGGGAACATTTTTCTGGAGCATTGCAATCCATTTTGAACCAATTTTCAGGCGGCCGCAGAATCACCAGATTGAACGAAAAGTACGCAGATGCATTCTTAGTCAATGAATTGATCAAGTCTGGATCAGGCGTTATTGTCAACCTGACATCTGATTTTGAGCCTTTCGTGAAGGCAATCGGTGAAGACAATATTGTCTTCGTACTGGCTGAGGGCGGAAGCAAGGCTCTGGAGTTCAAGGTTCAAGAGTCTGACATTTCATCCGTGTTGAATGATGTTGTCGAGTATTTGAAACTGCAAGGTTTCTTATAAATTCTGCAAGCACATATCAACAGTCAATTGTAGTTCAATAAATTTTGTGTTGTATCAGCTTATCGCGAAATCCACGGTAATCCAGTGTGTATACACGCTGCATGTTACGCAGCATATGATATCACCCTAAGTGATATTAGAGCATGATACGTTCGGGTACAATAATTGCCTCGTGTTCAACATGTATACTATTTGCCATTATACTAGCGTATAGGTTCATTATTCATCTGCGCAATGATGATACTGAAGAACGAAGGTCTTTGGTTGCTGGCAGTTTTAGAAGCGAAGATCTCGACAAGGGGTTTTTAAACGACGAAGAGTCACTATTTCATTTAGCAGAAGAATACGATTATGGAACCTTATCACCTGAAGAGCAAAGGAGTTTCATCAAGGGGGAAGAGTTCTTGAAAAATAATCCCCCAATAAACAGAAACGTGAGGGGCAAGACTTTCACTAGAGATGACGATCTATTAATCAAGGATTATGGGATTGACGCCTTTGAATTCGAACAAGAGCGGGAAATCTTGACATCTAGATATATTGTCGAAGAAAGGACTGAAATAACCTTTCTGAACAATGACTTATCATACTCTACAGCAACCGCTGTCTTGAATTACCCGCTACCTACAAAAAATAGAACCTCTGATACAATCTATTTTGAAGTTAAAGTATACGAGTTCTCTGATGACCCAAATTCCCATTTTGCTATTGGACTTGTCACAAAGCCCTATCCAAGCTCGTTCCGACTCCCTGGTTACAACAAATTTTCTTTCGCCTACGAATCGACAGGCAATCTTAAAATTAATAAACCATTTCCAACACCCCTACAACAGCACAGAGGCGAACAGAGTGTTTTCAATGCTCAAATTCTCCCACCTCTAAAGCAGTCAGACATAATCGGATTCGGTTATGTGGTATCATCTGGTACTTACTTTATTACACGAAACGGAAGGAAACTTATGGATGTCATGAAAGGGTGTTTCCTTGATATGCACCCTGCTATTGGATGCTTCTCCTGTAATGCGAAATTCCAAACCAATTTGGGCCAACTTGGTTTTGTATGGATTGAGGCTAATGTTAGAAAGTATGGATTTTTTTCCACCAGCGATCGAAAGTTTGCAGGTCAGCGAGGGTTGGCGTCTTTACCACAATATGGTGTCCCGAGCTCAACCCAAGACAAAATACTAGATAGAGGTGAAGAATTACCCCCACATTATTCCGATGTGGAGGTTGATTTTTTTGGACGCCGGGTTAAGGTCGGTACATCACAGACACAGGAACAACCGATGTAAAACCAATGAAAAATACTTTTTGTACCGCGTAGCTCCGAAGTAAGAATAGAGTATAATTCAGACTTTTGGTACATTATCCAAATCACATCATTTGTTTAAAAATGCAGACATAACATAAAACAACATCAGCAATTAACGAATGCCTGCTTGTCGCATTACCAGTAGTGCGCTCGACCTGGGATCTGAGATACATTCAGAATCACTCTCGGACGATTTTTTTCACTGATTGCCACCTCAAAACAAAAATCAAACAGGAGTCCAAGCTCTCGATCCGAAAAAACTAAACATCATATAATAGACTTATCGCATAAACTACGTGAAAATATTTCTATTTCATCTCATTAAACATGCCCCTAATCATATAAATAATACCACCCGCCAATTTCAATAACATCAACTCCTGTAAACTACTCGATCATACAACAACATAACCTTTTAATTCGGACACGGAACCCCAAAGAAAAACTCTTGCCGAACAATGATTCCACAATATTCGGCAAATTCTACCCATGATTTCAATCAGGCACTACATTGCATTTCAAAAAGCGTTTCGAATAATTTCTAACAATCTGTAAAAACTACAAAACTGTACTAACAGAAATGCGAGGGTTCTTTGGAATAACAGCTTTCGTATGCTTATGAAGCCAGAACAAATCTTAGTACCACCAAAATAAGATACAACCAATCGGGATTCTCAATGTAAACCAAGTATCTACGACATAATACATTGGGGTATATTAGACTAATAAAACTCCCTACGTACATTGATAAGGTAGTAACGAGTAAGTTCAGTCATTCGACATATGCTTCAAAGCACTTATTCCAAACGAACGAACGGACTTGCAATAATACCCATAATTCGCATCAATCTGTCGAACACTTGAACCGACATCAATCTTTTAACTACTGGTAAACTAAGCACTTAATAGAAGTTAGTGAATGAAATTAGAAAAGAGAACGGCAAAACATATTGACATAATTCTACAAAGTCAATTCCAACTGTTCTCTTCAATCGCCCCAACTCATAGAATAAAAACAAAAAATCCAAATAAATCTTCAAGAAACGCTTCCATATAGAGATAAATATCGCAATCTTAAGCAACTTCTTTATTGGGTCCATTTCACTAAGCTACGCTATATGGTTTTATATTATACTTCCAAGCTGTATTCGCTTTAATTGAAAATGTAGGTGGCAGCTTACAATGAGAAAACTACTTTCATCCTTCAGTAAGACTTGGCAAAAGAATATCTGTCTATTATTCGATGTAGAAATAAAGCTGTTTTTGTTAAATGTCATTTATCTTTGCTACCCTGCTTTCGAGTTGCTGGCACAAATCATTCAATGACAGAATGTCCTCCCAAGATGGAACCAATTCTAAAAGTGGAGGTAAAGTCCTGTATATATTTTGACAACGTCCTCCAATTGAGATTCTTTCATAGTTATACAAATTAATCGCAGAAGTTTTTCACATCTTCCAGTAGTCAAGCACAGTTCGTTTGCATCAGCTCCAAATATATAAAATACGGAGTAATCGTTTGAGTGAAGAGAGTGTCCATCATTAATTCATTTTAGGTGGTTGAATCGTGATGTATACTTCCTAGTAATGTGCTTCAATACTCTTGTCTGGAATCGAGGCATTATATCTGAGACTGTATGTGGATCACACCTCTCCGGACTAATGAAGTCTTGCGCCACATACTTTCTTCATTCTCGTACAGTTTTGTGAGTAAGAACTATAGTTTCGGTTTAAATGTGAAATCTCGATAACCCAGGTTAACAAACTCGCTCTAGCCAAGTTCGTTGATTCGACGAGTTTAAGATTTTATTTATGGGCATATTTCCAAGACTACAGTGTTAAATTTAGTTTTAATAAGCATGCATTGATTAGCGGATTTCAAATATTTCTTAACTTTGAAATCAAATCTAAGGGGATAAAATTCAAAGGTCGTACAGGTATACTTAATGTCTGAAAAGATCGATTGATAATTTTACACATATTCTCAAATATTTATTAAGAAGATTAGCATGTTTTTCAATTTGTATGGATGAGACTGTAGCTGCGAAGTTTTTTGAAAATCCCATGGAGGGTAATCTTTCACGTTTTGACGCATGGATCTGTATTTGACGCTGGTATTTAGACTTAAAATGCAATTATTGCAGGGATTTCTATTTATCAAGGCCGCATGACTCTGTGAAAAATAAATGCTGGAAGGTCTAAATTTGATTTTCAGTAGAGTCAGGAGGGAACTTTGGTTTGAATAGATTTTATCCTAAGATCTGAAATTTTGGGTTTGGTTTCGAAGAATATAAAGGAGGAGTTGGTTTTGCTTCGACTCACCTTTTGCCTGTGAACCTATTTTTTTTCATATTTTTCTAAGTACTGTTTTTTTTTTTTATGGAGCAGTCATCAAGATTTGTTCTGTTCACTGATTGAGCTTGTTATGTTGATGTACGGATGTGATTGCTTGTGTTTTTTGGGCCTGCACAAAAGTAAATGCGGAGATAACTAGGTACTGCATATTGACGGAATTTGTGTCCAATATGGCTAGAAGCATGTAGTCTGAGAAAAACTGTATAATACACAATGGAGAAAATGGAGATTGGCCCACCGCCCTATCACTTATCCCAAGTAGAACAAGTTTTCATGGTTTGTGATAGCATTTTAGATGACAATAGAAAGATCTTCACATCGGAGAGAAGCATGCGAATGTACAAAGAGAACAAGAAATTGAACAAATCCGATCCAGCTTTCAAGAGTGTTAAGAATGGTCAGAACATGTCAATAGGCTTACCTCTCATGTTTTGCCGAAGAAGTTTTGATTTTGGCATAGGGGAAGTCAATTATGTAAGTATTTATGAATGCATGCCCTCTCCTGAGGCGAGTGATAGACTTTACGAAAAAGTTGATAATCGGCATATCGCTGATGTTTTCAAAAAAAAGTTCGTGGGTTATTATCGGTACAGACTACAAATGTCGAATAAGGAGATCATAATAATCTTACATTCTCGGCTTCCAATTGTAGATTTTCAAATCGATAATGACAGGTTCAGGTTCATTAAAGCCACAGGCAAAATTTTAAATGTTAATCACTTCAGCTATGACTTATATCTTTTGAGCCCAAAGCAGGTCAGCCTAACAGACGATTTAGGATCAGATCGCAAGGTAAACAAAAATAATGAATTATTAGGGAGTCAGTTGCATAATCTTTTCCCCATAAAATTTTCCCCTACTGACCGATCAAGGTTCGTGTCTACTAATAAACTCGGCACCCTCGAGTACAAAAGATCTCAAGTCCTATTCAGCCGTACCAGAAAAACATCTACATTCTCAATTTTTGTTGATGCAACAATAAATTTAGACCTGAATAATGATGTGACTTCTCGAAACAAAGTTCTTTTAGCTGTGGTCTTCATATTGCAGGCATATGAGGATGATCTTGCTACAAAACGCCAGGCCTCTGGAGTGAACTAGTCTTATCGCGAAATTCTGCAAGATTTCACAAATTTTGGAAATATTCGAAAGTTCATTCCGGTAATTGTAATTTGCATTCAAAGAACATATCAATTGAAACTGTATCTCATTTTAAGAGAACATGTATCAGTGCTATAATTTAAAGATCTTATTGACTTTCTCATCCTTAAAAGTTGCTCTGGGTTGACGCACTAAGCGATTGGAGGCAAGACTTTCTATCTGCTTATCTCTTTTTCTTTTAAGCATGCTGAGTTATTCGTACCCTACTGCCGTGGTATTTGATCTTGACTATACGTTATGGCCGTGGTGGTGTGACTATCATGTTGAACCTCCAGTCACAATGGTAGGCGATGAAGTGCTTGTTGATGCTTCAGGCTTCAATATGTCATTATTTCCTGACGTGGTGTCCATTATTAGGGAGCTTAAAGAAAATGACGTGAAAATTATCTCAGCGAGCCGGACCCCCACACCAAAGATTGCAGAGAAAATCCTTTCCTTACTTAAGATAGATGGCAAACCTTTGAAAGATTCGTTTGACTCTTTACAATGGGGTGAAGGGACTAAAATTAAACATATAACCAGAGGCATGAAAGAGTTGGGTCTTTCGAAAGAGCTTAGCGCAGGAAGCGTGATTCTTTTTGACGATGAAGCTAGAAACAGAGATGTTGAGTCGATAAATTGCAGCTTCGCTTACATAGCTAATTATCAAAAGGGCTTAACTAGAAAAATTTTTGAGGATGCATTGCAAGCATGGACCCACAGGAATGGCTAGATTCTCCTCGAATTAACAGTCATTCCTTCAATAATTGAAAAAATTAAAATTACTTTGTACATAAGATATTAGTATTCAAACATGTCAATGCCCGAGAATTTGACCTAAAATCGTCACGAGTTTCAATAATATCACCCTCATCGCAAGAAGGACACTAATGCTTATACGAAACACTCTATTGGGTAGATTCAAGGATGGCGACAAGCTCATCATGAGTAGCATTGGGAGGAGGATTGATTTCTTTCTAAAGGAATTAGTATTGTCTTTTTTATTGTGAAGTTCATTTGTACTTACCTCAAGTAGCTTAGACTTGATGGAATTATCAGTTAACTCTTGAGCTTCGAGTGTTGGCGTTAATTCATGAGCAACGTCGTCTGTTTCTTTGTTATCAGCTTCCATGGGCAAAGGGGTGTTGTCTTCTTCAAAATTACTCTTCGACTCAGATGTACCAGATTTAAACGCCGCTTTAATGTGTGGAAATGTTCTCAAAAGAAGCATACCACCTCCGATAATAAGGGCTCCAGTGAAAGCACCAGGGAACTTCAATTTGTTTTGCTTCAAGCGGACTGCCATTATGTAGAAGTTTTTGGTATTGGAAGTGAGTCTCGCAATTTCACTACAGAAATCATCACATGCAAGCTAGAGAATCGCGCATTAAAACGTGAGCTTTGCAAAAATATCTCATTCATGAAGTTCACGGAAGGCTTTCGAACATCTATGCCTTAATTTAATACAATATATAGGTACACATTCTAAAATAGGGCCTTTTGCGAAAAATCAGATTTTTGGGAACTTCTGAGAGCATCTAAATCGATTTGGGTAACCCACACCACTGCGACAGATTACATGCAGTACATACAAGGAGGTTATCCTGTTTCTTATCAAACGACCTCCTTGTGAAAAAGCATAGGTAGCAGACAAAATGTCGCTCAATATTTTTGTCATTTCAGCAGAAGGTATCGAAAAAAAAATGCTTGAATTAGATAAGAAGGAGAGTTTAGCATTATGCACGAAATTGGACTTGCTTCGTTTCATCTTTACTGGGACAGGGGTGAGCGATTTGGAGCTTTTCGAAGTCAAACGCTTGTCAAAGAGACATAAGAACTATGTGACTTTGAACACAAAGAAAGATTTTCGAGAATTCAAAAGAAGCTTGAGAGTCAAGAAGCGAGCAAAGATTATCGTTTTCACTGACAGAGGACACAGAGATCAGGTCGATGGCTTAGATGGTTCCAAATTGTTAAACATTTTACTCGATTCCCTCGAAATCGGCTTTGAAAAGCGTCTGTGCCTGGACGGAAATAGACTTCAGTTTGGTCAACAAAAAGATAATCGTTCGAACTCGTCACCTGTCAAGCATACACATGAACACATCTCTTGCGACGCTTGTGATTGTCTCGGTCCCGAATCTATAAGTGGGGTGAGGTATAAATGTGTAATTTGCCATGATTATGATCTCTGCTCAAGCTGTTTCTCATCCGGACAGGCCTCTGGGTCTCACGAGAAAAGCCATCCTATGATTGCGGTTGACTCTCCCAATGATTTGGATAAATGGGGTTTACTGCCCATCTTTGAAAGTGGCCATCCTTTCAGTAAAAACACATATCCGTCTCAGGTTCTCCAACAGAAGATTTATAAGGAGCAACTCTCTAGAAGCGAGAATGATTTTACATGCATACGCGAGCATCGAGTGGAGAGGAGTTGTCACAAACGAATGATGGCCAAGGATTCTGGAACAGTCATAAATGATTTTGAAGACGTGGAACAGGCCACAAACACAGATTTGGTAGAGCTTAGCTTCATACCTATAGGAAGGTCATTAGCGCATGCTGTGATTAAAAATATGAGCGAGCGCAATTTTGATATCAACGGCTTTAGATTTGATGTTGAATGTGGTGACTATGCAAAGTCATCTACATTGATCGAAAGAAACCAAGTGATGAAGCCAGGAAGGAGTATTAAGTTGAATGTTAGAATTAACAGTTCTCAGTTCGAATATCCAATTCAAATTTCTTTGCAGAAGGGACTACTTCTGGGAAGAGGGCAACTCAGTCATAAATCTGAAAGTGAAAAATCGCTTTTGACAAAGATTTATAAAGATACTAACGCTCAGATCATTCCCTCTTGCTTCGAACTGAACCAGGTCACAGAACCAGTGCACACTCTAATTTTGCCTAGTCCCAATAAGGAAATGAGTGTGTGTGCGTTAGAGTTTTCCAATACCGCGCAGAACCTGAAGCTGGAAGATGATTATGATTTGGTCAGCATGACGGACGTTGATGAGTTGCTCTCTGATTTCGAAATTGTATCTCGCGTGAATTCAATTCAAATGTGACACGTTTAGCCAAGAAAAAACAAAAAAGAATATTGAAGTTTGGATTTTAGTTGTTGGTCCACAGTGTTTAGAAAAGAATAAACTGTAGCCTCCATAACGATACTGCATATAATACGAAATTAATGTCTCACGCTCGATTATTCGCTTATCACGAACACTTAAAAATAGTGATGGTGAACATTAAGGACACTGCTCCTGAGAGCGAAGGTATGTTTCTGCTTCTTGATTCAGGAATTAATAGAGGTATGCTAACATGAAGAACAAAAGTTCAAGCAGAAGTGCAATGAATTGCGAAAAAGGATTGCCGAAGTTGAGGAGAGTAACGAAATATCGACTTTAGCATTATCGAGAACTAGATATTCGATAAGAAGACTAAGGCTAGAGTATTCTATTCTATTGGAAAGACTTGAGTCTAAACTTCCTCCCAAAGAGATAAATGATTCATCAGGCTATACCGAATCTGAATTCAGACAGCCACTTTTGATAAATGAAGATTTAGATACAAAATTTCAATGCTTTGAAAAATACAAGTCTGCAAAGCCCAAAGATGCCCCAAGCGTGAATTCATCAAAAAAGGAGGTAAGAGATCCCAATATGCCCAAGCGGCCCACCAATGCATACTTGATGTTTTGCGAGAGAGAAAGGGAGAACATTAGAGTTGGCATTGAACGCAAAAATTCAGGGCAACCAATAATCGACTTTCCCAAAGTTTTGACAGAAATTTGGAGGGGAATGGACGAAAGAGAACGTATGCCATACTGGAAACTATTTTTAGAGGACAGGGAAAGATATCAACTGGAGATGCAAATATACAGCAACAAGAAGCGAAGTTTCGACGAGTATTCTGACATGGATGTTAATGATAACAACGTCAAATTGGACGGAGATGAACCGAGTACTGGATTAAATGATTCTAGGGCCGAGTCTGGTAGCTACCATGAACCAAAGAAACCAGGTGAAGGCGTGGGGACTTTTGGTCGTGAGGTAAAAACCAACAATCCAGAAGTTGGGGTTGATGTTTTTGACGAAAGGAGTGAAGAATTCAATAGGCAGGATGAAGAGGAGATTCAAGGCAACAATTCTGGAAGGAAGCTCAATGAGAATCATGGGGAGCAGCGCAATCAGGCAAACCTCGGAATAAACAGCTTCGAACAGAGAGGTCTTCATGTTAAAGCTCCACAAGAAACTGTGCAGGTAAGCTCCAATGATGCTTTAACTCAAGGCCAAATCATTGATGCTCATGGTGTTGATGGTGTTGTAGATAAAGAGCCTTCGGAGCAGTGAGTTCATTTTTGAAATTAGGGTATATGTCAAAAATAAATAAGTTTTTGCCACATCTTTGATCATGTGGTCATGAAGAATTTCCCTTCTTTTTGACTTATGGTGACTTACACATAATGCTATGATGGTATTGAAATTGTGGGTTTTTTTAAGTTCAAGTGCGTTTTCTTTTAGACTTATGAGGTCCTTTCTCATCGCGATCATGCTTTCTCTTCAGTCTGAATTTCTCATTCCTGCTAATTCTTTGATTTGCAGCAATTTCAGGGGCATTGATTGCCAATTGTGCTCTATGAGCCCTCCTTTCTAATCTCCTCTCATCAACCTCTTTACGCACGGAGTTGTGAATCTCTCCGAACTTTGATACTCCCAATCTTTTCTCCATGATATTCAAACATTCTTTTGCCATGGTTTGTAGCTCCCTTTTTTCTTCTGTATTGGGTTTAGATTCGAGTATCACGAAAAGTCCACGAATCAACTGCTTGGCAAGAACTGTCAACCTTTCTGGGCTTGCAATTTGAGATATCATTGCACCTAGCTGAATGGCCGCTAATTTTGCAACATAGTCATTCTCTGCAATATTTTGTCGCATCAAAAAACATATTTTAGATAAGACAAATTCTGTGGCCAGCTTGTATGCCTGAATTTCATCACCGGGCAAAGAATCTTCTGGTTCAACGGTGTTGCAGAATGAAGTTCCTTGAGATTCCCAGCGACTCACAATTTTTATGAGATTTTTGACCGCTTGCTGACCTAGTTTCTGGGAAACTCCCGGTGCTTTGAGCTGTCTGACTAATCGATATGCGATGTTTTGAATATGTTGATCAGACATTTCGAAAGAAATGTTATCTAAATTGCCCAACAAAGTACCTATCAAACGGGAGCTTAAATATCTGACCCAACTGTGTGGGTACAATAAAGTTTCCGTTAAATTCATCCACATTACTTCGTAAACCTTGGAAAAGATTTCTGTTCCATGATATTCACACATCGACACAAAGACATTCATGGCAGTATAAATTAGTTCCCATTCTGTTTCTTCATCTTTGGATCCATTCTTTGCAGATGAGATTATATTCATAATCGTGTTATGTGCAGCGGAATCAAGCTTCAAGTTACTGCCAAACCCTCTGCTTGTTGCATATAATTTGTAAACAATAAGACCACATCTCCTAAGAAGAGTGTTAGTATCTTGAGTAATCCAAGAATAGCAGAAGTCTTCGATGGGAGCTAACTTAACGTCGCTCACCTTCTTGAAAATTTCAGTGATGAGAATGGATGCCATTTCACGGCAAGTCAGGGAATCATCGGAAACTGCCACATTTGCCAATCCAACAAAAAAGCTTGCACATAATTGTTCGAGAAGCGAAAGCAGAGATCTCAGTATAACCGAATGTATGAGTTCCAATACTGATTGTCTTCCGGACTGCGTGGGGTATTCCAAATTATTGACCAAAAATTTGAACGATTTGTCAAGTTTCGATGAACTATGTTCATACTCCATCAAAAATTTGAAGTATAAATTCCTCGAAGTGTCTCGGATGGTCTTGTTGTGATTGACTATCATGATTGTGGAGACTTTATCCATAATTTCATATACTTCTGGGAGCATGACATGCTTAGAAATAATAGCTTTCAAAAAATTGAAAGCTCGACTTTGCTTCTCTGGATCCTCCAAATCTGGCATGATTTTCACGAGCAAGTATATTATTGCGGTATCACTAATTTCAACTGTACTTCTGTAAGCTACAATAGTGGCGACATAACGCAAGCAAACTTGGCAAAGCTCATTAGAGGTAGATGGCATGTTTTGAATGATTTCAAATGCACGCAGAGCCGTCTTCTCGAAGAATGAATCCTTGGATTGTGGAAACTGAAGCTTTGCAATGATATCTAAAACCCTGTATATGGAAACCAATAATTGCTCATCTTCGGAATGTAAACTCGCTTCGATGTTGGGCAAAAATCCATCTAAATTTGGCACTGTTTGCAATGATTCATGTTTAGTCAAAGCTGACCTCAACAAAGTAAAACTCAATCTTTGAATGGTGTAGAGCGCTTGCGATCTGTCAAAATTATTTTCGACTGTCTTGGAACTCAAATTGACGAGAAAGTGTTCGTCAGCTTTCTTTCTATGTTTCAGATCGACGCTCTTGGAGTCATTCAAAGACTGGGAATAAAGTTCGTAACACAAAATTAAAATGTCAATTTTGGAGGAATTGGGATTTTTGTGAAGGCCAGTAGAATAAGATTGGATCAATTCATCTAGTTTTTTCTTTGTTTTCAACGAGAGGTTTTCTCTCAAAAGCAATTTGATCGGTTCGATGAGATAATGGAAGTGTGGTAAGGTTATAAGCGATGAAAGAATTTGACCTGTTTCATAACTAGTCCTTGCTTTAACTTCCCTCATCTGACTAGTATAACCTTCGGCATCTTTTTCGCTCCCTGCAGCACCAAAAATGTCCTCCATTATGACACTGACTATAAGTGACACTGACTCATTCAAGTCACCACAGGTGAAAGTTTCTCTGGCAGCTTCCATAACAGTATGAAGTGTGTAACTCAAGACATGAATTTGTGATCCTCTTGTGAGGGCAGATCGAAGTTCTTTCACAACAAATTTGAAATATTTGGGTCCCAATATCGACGAAACTTTACTCAATGATGTCCTGACTGCGTCTCTAATACCTTGTGATTTGGATCTCAATGCTTGACAGGTGCTGGTCAAAGTGCCCGAGATAGCTGGTTCAGCAATTCTATTAGAAACACAGAGAAGGCAGTTGATTGCGGCCTCGAGCAAACCTGTCCGAGCGCCTATAGTGTTGTCATCTCTGATCTTCAAAACTTTCAAAATCGGATTATAAAACTCCTCCATGATTTGCTTGTCTAGTTTAATAGTATCCTCAGGCAAATTATTGAAAGAATCATCGTTGTTTTCGTTTCCTTTTTTCAGCGATTTAAGTGACTCGATAAGCCCCCTCGATAGAGTGACTGCACAATGCACAGCGTCTTTCATTTCATGAGGAGAAGCTTTTATCACAGCAGCAATTTTCTTTCTGAACAATTGTCTAAAATGCTCCCATTTCAACGATCTCACCAAAAATGACCAAAGCATCAAAGTCTCATCCAAGAGATCTCTGTATCTCTCCTCTCGACAAGCTGTGTAGGGTTCAGTCATAGGCAAGATGTAGTAATAAATTGAATTTGAGTTCAATTGTGATTTGACTTCTCTGAGCTGCTTAATTGCATCTAACCTGCACGATAATTGAATGTGAGTAAATTTTTTGAAGAAATCAAGATCATCATCATGAGATAATAGAATTTTCATCGGAGTGAACTCATCTGTTAGATCATAGTTTTTGACCAAATGGGACAAAACTCGAATGTAGCCATCCCTAACAGCTTCTGACACTCTTTTGAGACCCTTTCTAATTTGAGGTAAAATCACAGAATTAAGTAAAAAAGAACCATTCTCGGTATCAAGAGAAGAATCTCCAATCAAGGAGTCGATGAACCGCATTATAGTGAAAGCTGCATTCGATCGAATAACTAGCTCATCAGGATCATTCATAAAATACAAGCAGCAATACATCACTGGAGTCCATTGTCGCGCTGTGAGGTTGTTATAAATATCTTCATTGATAACTTTGAATGCTTGTAATCTTCTTTCAAAATCAGGTTCTGACAATCTGGTAGCAGAATAGGAATTGAGATTAGCCAACAAATCTCCAATTTGTGCGTATTCTGGGAATTTTGAGCCAATTGCACCGAAAATTTTGACCAAGCACTCCCGTACATCTCGGTCCACGTATGTACGAAGAGCCTTTGCAGTACACTCATAAAGTCTTTCAACGTCTTCGAAGGAGCACTCAAATTGGTTGATAATTGGAATGAGGGAGAGAAGAATACTGATCTTGTCATTTGCTGCGATTTGCGTTGGCGGCTTATCAAGGGCAGCAGCACAAGAATCCACTAATTTCTTCATGAAAACTTGGTCAGAAACAAAGTTGCTCTCAATGACAAGCAACAATAATGTTGCAGAACGAGAGTTTATTTCCCTTTCCTCGGAATCTTGAATAAGAGAAGGTAACAAGACAAGCAAGCAATCCACAATCATGGCCAACACAGTAACAAAATTTTCATCATTTATAACCTTTTTCGTGAATGCAGAAATGCAGAAATCCAAAATTTCAGAGCGAACACTATTTTTGGTGTGCGGATGTGAAAGCAAGCTCATCAATGCTGCAACTGGTGCGAAGTTGTCGTAGTACAAAAATGGAAGAAGTGCCGTGGATCCTATCCATCCAAGCATGACTTGCAACAAGGCTGAAGGTTGTTGTAAGTTTTCTTGTGCAAAATTGCCAAGTCGAGGCTTAACAACTGCTGAGAAAATCAAATCCGACTCCTCGCTCCAATCGTACGACCCCGAAGTAATCTTGAACAAATGATCGAGACACTTTAGTCCGGTTTGTCTCAAATTCTTAGCTTGTTTCAACAATAAGTCGTTATCTCTGCATTCATCAATAACTTGCTGAGCACTAACCAATGTAAAGACTAAGGGTTTTACCGTCTCTTTGAGTAAATTTGCATACTTATAGCCCAATCCGTTGTAAACTTCAAACAACAAATTGAGATACCCTTGCATGTTATGAACATCTCTGTTAGTCGCAAGAATAAGTTTTTTTGAGCCAAAAAAATCTGAGTATGCAATCTTCTCTGTAGTGATTGATAAGAATTGAAGAATATCTTCATCTGGTAGATTTGGCAAAACTGAAGCTATAGCAAACTTTCTGCTGTTTTTGTTATTATTGTTCGTTAGACCTTTAGCTCTACCGTAAAGGATCCGCAAAACTATTGGCATAACATGAATTCTGTCAGAATCTTCAATCATGGAGTCGGAGTCTTTGTTGACGAGCAGTTGCAACTCATCACGGAATAACTTGTCATCGAGTAAATTCTTCAAATCATCTTTATACTTGTTGATCTCCACTATTTTCCAGGCGAAAACGATATTGAGTGACTCTTTCTGTACTTCCGGCAATTTGGATGAAAGATTCTCTAGAACGAGGTTGAAAAGAATGTCATTACCCTCTAATTTCTTCAAGTTCTTAAATTTGGCAAAAGTGGTTAGCAATTGGAGTTTTTCTTTCGCACACCAGTCAATCGATTCAACAGATTCATCTTCTGAGAATTCATACAAGTCGCTCACAATCTCAATGAGCTGGGATCCATGCAGCTGAGCGACAAAATGTGCCGCTTGTAAAGCCGAAATGACCCTAGTTCTCATATTTGTCTTGTACTCCAAGTCAGAATACTCTTGTATTGCGTTGAAAACTGATGCTTGGTACTCCGAAGTGAATTTGAAGATTGTCGAAGATGCAACCTTGATGTTATTATTGAGTCTGTCATCAGAGGTTTCAAAGCGGGTTTCTTCTAACTCTGTAGAGTCAATAGACATGGGTTGCTGACCTGGGCATGAAACAGTTTGCTCTCTATAATTCATACCTAGGAACTTCACTAAAACATCCCAAAGTAAATCAGAACAACCCGAATTCGCAAGATTTGGAAGACATTCATAAACAGCTAGCCAACATGGACGGAAATTGTTGGACAAAATGCCAATAATAAAACTGATAAACATTAATTTCTCTTCATACCCCACGTTTTTAGATTTCACATATTCATCGAACAAAACACGAATTCTTAACTTGATATCATTTGCATTACCAACTTCAAGAGGCACTTGGTCAACGAGTCGGATATTCATCAAAAAAGAAGGGAATGGTTTCTGGACACAATTGTAAATGGATGCTAAGCAATCTATTGTGACACATCTGAGCCTTTTGTTTGGAGCACTGAGATTCGAAGCTAATTGAATGCTGAGAAAGTCGAAGTCGGATCCTATGCAGTTGCTATTATGCTCAGGCCATGAATCAACTAAAGTCTTAAGACTGGTAATAAACTCGATCGATTGCTTCGACTTTTCAACAGTGTTTTTGACTATCTGTAATAGCCTAAGAAGCTCATCAAATTGCCTCATGACTGAGATAGCAAGATTCAAAGTGACACCTCTCAAACCACTGAGTAATATAGAGTTCGTAAAATGCGAGGAATTCATCTTGTCCAAGACATTTAAAAGTAATTGAGAGTCCAATGCATTTGACGGCACATATGAAGCTAATCTCAATTTCCAATAGAGATTTATTAAACTAGAGTCTTCCAAAGTCTCGGTCTCCAGCTCAATTAATTCAAAGAGGTACTTCAGAGCTTGTGCCGGTATAATTATGTTCGAAAAGTCATACCCAGAACCACCTCCAATCTTGATCATGAACCTAGCGACACTGAGCAAGTCCTCTTCTGAATTCATTTTACTGATAACAGTTTGGAGATACTTATTGACACCGAAAGTAATCAATTTATCTCCAGAAGTCATTAATGAAAGCTCATAAAAGCTCAAAAAGTATCGACAATCAGATCTTGATGATAAATAATGGGCCATAAAATGAAAGGACTTGTTTAAGGTCTGGAGGTCCGAGTTTCTGACAATAACTGTAAAAAGATGAGCAGTAGTTGCCAATAATGAGAAAGGCAATGTCTCATCTGATCCCAGAAGATCTTCTGCTCTGCTAAGAGCTTTTTTCACAACATCTAATAAGCGAAGCCAGTTCAGTATCTTATTTCCAGAGTCTGAAAATGACATGGTAATCAACAAAATTAAAATATTCCGAAGACGGGCATGAGATTCAGTCACCTTGATCACATCCTCAAAAATATCCATACAGAGAATAAAGAATTTTTCACATGAGTCCACTGAACCGTGCTGCAAGATTTGCAAGAGTGTGTCACATACGGTGTTAATTTGCGCATCACCACCCTTAGCGCTATCAAGAGCACTAGAGACTAAAATTGTTAAAACCAAACTTGCTTTCGAATGAAAGGTTTCCGCTGTGTTCTTCATAGATTCACTAAAAAGAATTGCCAACGATTCCCTGTAAGATTGATTTGCCTCAAGCTCCAATCTTTGTTCGTAGAGTGAATAATCAATAATGTTTTGAAGCACTTCCTGCTTCAGTTTTTTGATCAAGAATGAGAAGGCCTCCGCGCAAAACCTAGACACGAACGTATTTTTTGTCAAGATAAGGATTGGAAAAATCTCGATGAAGGTTGGTTTCAAATCAGTAACAAGATGCCTGGCTAAGTATTTGAACGCGAATGTCATCGAGTTGAAAGCCCATTCTAACACGTTGGCCGTATTTTTCATATTCTGAGAGTCGTTTGGATTCAATTTTTGAGTCAAGTCGAGAATCATTTTCAAATAAGTAATGTAATAAGGCATGAAGTCCGGACCTAAATCATGAATGAACTGTGTGACAAGCTCCAACAAAGGCTGAATAGAGTTTATGTCATTCTTTTCGATGTGACTAAGGAGTGAAGTGAAAATTTTCCCTTGATGATGAATAATTTGTGGCAAGGTCTGAGAGAGGCTTTCAATTTCGAAGAGGAGATCCGTAAAGTCTTCACTGAGGTTGACTTCTTTCCAATGCTGCAAGGTGACCAAGAAGTGAGACGTTTCAACATAATCGTATGCTCTCGTATTCAACTTCTTGCTTGGTTCGATTTTAAGAGTATCAACCCTCTCTTTAAAAGATTTGAAGGCATGCTTTTTACCAGATTCGGTGGATTTGTGAGTGGGCCGTGCCATAGTACATCGGGTACAGTACAGATATTTTTTTCGAGGTCATCTCATCATCCCGAGGCGAGATGTACGGATGGGAGACTACATAAGTCAATCTGCGAAGAGAATATTTACCACTTCTGGAATGTATTGAATGTTCGTGACGAATTTTGAAATTTTAACTTTGAAAATGCAGAGGGCTCAAACAGAAAAACTTGTTCCAGAATTGATTATTGCACAAGATGTGTTGGGATTTGGTGCCTTAAAGTCACGTGACAAGAAAGATTGAGATAATGATAACCGAGCACTACAGTGCGTAACAGACAGGGTGGTATGGTCAACCGAACAGAACACAGTCCCCTCTTGGGGCCTAAAGAAAGTGACAGAGCAGTGATCACACTTCAAGCCAATAAAACGGGCTCCAGGATATCACAGCTGCCTAAAATAGGGTTGCAAAGAATTAGCAGAACCAGCCAAAAACTCAAACTATTACCCGTGGATCCCAATTTGGATTCATCGGATGCAAACTTCAATACACAGTCTACTGATAATGCGCTGGGTACGGGTAGCGGTGTATACTCTCAAGTCACAAAGATTACGGATAGACCTGCTAGAAAGGATGCAGAAATATTAGGAAAGCTGCACAGAGATCTTCTTCCCAGAGTCACCGCCTATTGCACTTGCGGGTCTTATAAAATGAAGGATTTATTGAGATGGCTAAAAGATAGGAGAAGGATACACAATACATCTCCCAAACTATTTGATGAATGTCTCTATACTCCATTCACTTATAAGGACTGGCGAAGTGATTCCGAGGATGACAGCAGGAAGCTTATTCGACTAGCCGATGACGGAGGTGACATTGAATTTGGTAAGAAAAGTGATGTTTTTGTTTTTGAGTATGGTGTGATTATTATGTGGGGCTTCTCACCAAAAGAAGAGCAAGCGTTTCTTGAAGACTTGGCTAAATTTGAAAGCGAAAAGCTATCCTCTGAGGACATCCAAGTGGAAGAATTTAACTATTACATCACTACATCATACCAGCCAAGAATCTACAATGATTTTATTACTCTCAAGGATGATTCGAATTACATGTTGAAGCTTTCGATATCACATGCATTGGCCCAATCAGTGAAGATCTCCCTATTCGAAGAGTTAGTGGATAACACTATTGAAGATACTCATGATATTCCTCAGCAAATTGCCCGAACCGGTAAAGTTGAGATGACCAGGGATGAAACAATGAAGTCAATCGGAGAGCTCTTCATTTTGAGAATAAATATCAATCTTCATGGATCAGTTCTCGATTCTCCTGAACTAATGTGGGCAGAGCCGCACCTAGAGCCAATTTACCAAGCAACTAGAGGTTACTTGGAAATTAATCAGAGAGTTGAGCTACTTAATCAAAGACTTGAAGTTATATCTGATCTTTTACAGATGCTCAAAGAGCAGCTTGGTCACTCACACGAGGAAAATCTAGAATTCATTGTCGTCTTATTGGTTTGCATCGAGGTCTTGGTCAGTGTGGTGAATATTGTCGTGGATATTTTGACATTCTGATAGATTCACCACATAATTGCGAAGTTTCATTTTTAGAGAAGGAGAGAAACCATCATACGCTTCAATAATCGATGTGACTTCTGCGATATGATTTTCATAGGTAAGCGAAATTTCTCTCTGTAGGTGGCGATTATTACATTTGAGCAAAGTCGCTTCAAAATTATTCAGCGAAGCCTAGACTAAATCAATTTAGCAACAATCTCCCGCAATCCTAATCTTCGCCGAGTGTAGGTAGTGCTCGTAACCAATTGAGGCAAGTTTTTTGTTGCTCTCATGCAGAAAGTGAGACAATATTGTGCATATAAGCTATCTTTGAGATGCGAGAGTGTATGTAATTCTTATATGCCCAATTATTTGATTCACGCACTCAATGATGTCAAGTTTTAGTCTCTCTTGCTGCACTTCCATGTTGTACCAGCCACAAAATTTTCGCATTGGCCACAATTTAAGACATTCAAAAACCATACAGCTCAAAGAGCAACCAATAATTTGAGGCAAAACAATACTGGAACGAAGTTATAAAATCATAAGAAAAGTTGAAAGTTTCTGAATCCAAAAAATTGATTGCTTCTTTTTCAAATCAATAAGAAAGCCAAGCAACACCATTTGCTCTTAAGTCAGTTTTTGATACAACACCAGAGATGGCTGAAGCTCAAATATGTCCCTTGTCAAATTTGATAAGAACAAGTAAGCTCTCGTCGAACTTCATACGCAACAACATCCACACTATTAACAAGCCTGTTAGAGTGATCGTGAATCCCAACTTTATGGAGATGACAAAAGACCATACACCTGAGGAAGTTAATAGTGGAAGGCGACTTGTCTTATTGCAATTCACTCGTGAAGATAATTCTACGTTCCGGATAGACAGTATGAAAGCAGAGTCCAACAGCGTGGTAAGTAAACCAAACCAGCTCATTATTTCTTGTATTCGTTGGGAGGATAAGAAAGAATGCGTGGTTACTTCAGTTGACATCCTTTTGGTTCTTGAGGCTTTGGTCAACGAGACTTTCAGCGTCGAAGAAAAAAGTAGAATACGCAGAAATTTGCAATCCTTGAAACCATTCACTGTGACCAGAAAATCTGCGAATGAACTTTTCAAATCGGTTATGGCTATGAATAACCCAAAACCAAGGAACATTGAGAAAGACTTGAAGGTGTTCAAATGGAATCAATTTGTGGATGCGGTTACCAAGGTCATGTCTAAATACTCTTCAAACCCAGCAGTCTCTGCGCAGTCAGATACTTCAAGTGATGCAAAGCATAATAATTCGACTTTCAATCAGCCAACTTTCACATCAGCGCCATGGTCACTTCCAGGAAAACTTCCACAGAGTGATTATATTCTGCAGCCGAGGCCTCGCAAAGCAGTCAACCCAATTTATCAATGCAAACTCCAAGCCCTGTCTACCGATGGGATATTCTACATGGAGTCAAACACAATGCAACTCACATCAAGGCAGAACATTCAGGTCTGATATCGACAACAAGTCAACTTCTGAGGGTTCCGGATATCATACGGATTTATCATTGAAAACCAAACCTCAGACAGCAGAAACATCTGTGTTTGGTTCCTCAGAAGGTGCGCGAGGCCTGAGTAGAGCCGATAGTCGCAAGAACACCGACTCCAATTCGGACAATTCGAATCGTACGCGACACAATTCCCAAGATAGTGATGATCTGAGCGATATCTCATCCCGAGGCTCGTCGACAGAGTCATTCAAAATCAAGGATAATGGGCAGAAACTAAGTCTCGCAAACATGGAAAAACACGATCGTCAATGGGAACTGTTGTTTTCAAAAGGACCTAGAAGCGATGAAAGTAGTCCTATGGAGGTCCAATCAGAGCAAAAGATCCAAGGCGAAAGGGGCGAAAGAAAGTGTAGGCGCAAAAGAAAGAGAAAGGAGCGGAGAAAAAGGAAAATGAAAGCTTTACCAATTATTTCCTCCTCGTTGAATCGCTCATTTCCATTACCCAACCCGCTGCAAATTGAGAAGTACTCGAAATCCCCGGATCTTGTTGTGTTGGATCCGCTTAGTGAGAAGCATTCTTCAGAATCATCATCACCATCAACATAGCATAACTTAATTTCCCTTATACAAAATAAAATCACTACATTAACGTAGCGAGCGTCTTATTTAGTGAACTATAATAGCAATTATTGTTTGACCTGAGGTAAAGAGTCCTTATAGTCCGAGACGCTCTGGATAGTCGCTTTCTCGCCTGGAGCTATTGTGACAACATTTAAGTAATCCGAAGGGGTATTTACGCTTTCAGTATTAACCGAATTATCTAGCGTAAACGGAGTTGCCAATCTAGGTAACTCAAAAGCTTTCTCAAACAGCTCTTGAGGCGCACCTGATTGAAGAAGAATAGAGCGAGGCCCAATTATTCGAACGAACACCTGACTTCCACCAATGCTTTTGGTACTGGCGTTTCTCATGTGTTGTATAAGCTGAAGAATTTTCCAATAATAAAATTTTGCTTCCATTTTGAAGTCTTGCACTGTCTTTAAATGCACGGGGCGTATGGGAGTGACAAGCTTTATATTCTGATAGGTGACGGGATTTGAATATTGAATCACGCAATTCTGCAAATCGTGTGGTCCGTTTACTGATATTCCAATCAAGCTCTGCTTATTAACCGCAATCTCCTCGCCCTCAGATAAAGTCGCTGAGTATAATAGACCATTGCCAACTAAACCGAGTGCTCCCCTTCCATGTACAAAAGTATATCCAGACTTGAACCAACTAAACAAGCCAGTCAGTTCTCTAGAGTTTAAATTCAATTTTTTACTCAATGCTCTGGAAATTTTTGAGGGCAATTTGTACATCGAAACGTTCAAGGAAGGTCCTGTATAAACTTGTAAGGCATCTCGCTTTAATAGGGCCCAGTCTTTCGTTCCATCAACAGACACAGTAGCGAATGACTTAGGAGTCGTTTGTTTATAAACAGATGGGAAAATGGTAGGTGTGCTTGAGGAAACCATCATCGTAAAGGGCGTTGAGCCCAAAACTTCATGGAACCTTGAAGCAAAATTTCCATAGAGAAGTCTGCGAAATGGATCAAGAAACTTTGAAGTAAGCTTTATGTTTGCAAGGTCAGCTTGTAACGTTAAGAGTGTGTTTCTTCTAATGTATACCGGTAAAGAGGGTGGCGCTCCGATGGTAAGAGCCGAAGGTGGTGATCCAATTGCCTCTAATTGCACTTCGTCCACTGTTTTTAGATTGGGGAAGCTCTTCACATGACCTAAGTTTTTCGAGTCGCCCACGGAATCATACCTCGTGGAAATAGATCCAGAAGCCATAGATGCCTGATCAAGACTGACCCATCGAATGAATTGCTTGAAATTTGTCCTGCTTATCCTCAGCATTGAACGTTTGCAATTAAAGTTGTAGCTCGAAAAATCAACTGTCGCGGATTTAATTTCGAGATCGGTTTATTGGGCGAGGCATGCTTCAATTTGAAAAGCAATGGTTCAGGTAGATACCATTAAGCATTAAGATGAACTAAGAATTGCTTAATGACGATGAATCCAAGAAAAGAAAACCGATACAAGAAAAAAGAAACTACGAAAAGTATCTCACTAAAGTTAAAAACGTAAGTTCAATTTTTTAGCCGTTTATGGCAACGTGTGCTCCAGTGGCGCAGTGGTTAGCGCTTCGTGCTTATAGCCGTTTTCCGACGTTGTTTATAACAAAGTCACGATCGTGTGAGGAACGCGATGGTCGTGGGTTCAAACCCCTCCTGGAGCATATCGTTTTTGTAAGAGAATGCGCCATAAAAGAGACCTACATGAATGTCGAGATGGAAGATACTACCATTTTTTGGTTTTGCCCACAGTGATGGGATAATAAGCACATAAGAAGTTTTTCCACACAACAACTTTTCTAGTCTGCCCTCTACTAGTAAATATCAGGTTTTGATTGTGTATATTGAAATTAGCCAGGCAATAAGCTAGACTATTGTTGGTTGTGTGTGGTAAATATACCGTGAACTATGTGAAAAGAGATAATGTTCATGCAGTCTTGACCTTTTCGCTTGAAATTCCCTTCTTGATGAAGTTGACGAGTCTATCGCCGTATTCACTTGCAGGAATTGCTGAGATTGTACTTCTTGAGTGATTGAAACTGCGCCACATGGTCTCTAATCTTTTCTTAAAACTATAATTTGTCAAGCAATCGATGATGCCGAGATAATAGATTTCAGAAATAGGCTCATTGTTTTCATTCGTTGCACGAATGCCTCCATTATGACCGTAGAAAATATACTTAGATCGCCCTGGGAAAACATCTTTAGGAAGGTCTGTTCCTCTGTCTATATCCCTTGGGTTGGTTTTGAATACTTCTTCTTTGAGATTCGACTTTGGATCGAACACTGACAATTTTTCATGATTTGCAGTATTACCCAACTTCACATCATGAACGCCTAGTAATAAAGAATAATCCATGACATTGATCTTTTTGAGAAGACTCACATCAGCTTCCAACTGCTCAAGAAAGATCTTCTTCTTGTCTGGTCCGAACTTTATGTGGTCTTTTCTCTCAAGCCAGTTCAAGTCTTTGAGTGTGACAGTTGATAATTCTGGCTGCACTTCTGTTTCTTTTGTTAAATTCGTGTATCGGCCCCAGGTAGATCCTTTCAAATCGTACTTCAAATGAATATCTCTATGAGGAGGGAAGAGATTGTTCATCACGATGAAGTGGATGGTTCTCATGCCACCATTGACTTTCAAGCGATGCAACCCATAGAATTGACTGACCAAAGTATTAGGGTTGCTTTTAACATGCAGATGGTAATCTTTAAGTATTCTTCGTAGCTGCTTGTGCTCGCTATGATGAATGGTCTTGATTATAAATCTGAAGTCTCTGGAGTAGTAGAAGAAAGAACCGCTTTTGCCAGTCGAGCCTAGTTCGGAAAGAATGCATTTTCCTGTGATGGACATCAAATAATCCGCGGGATCAATGCCGAACATGCTTCTAAGCTCTCTAAACACTTCGGGTGCGTAATCTTTGAATTTAAATTCAAATTTGGATGACGGTGTGACTTCACTACCTTCCATGTTGAACTTAAGTTTCGTTGTGGTCCTGAAATCCTGGTCAGTCAACTTATTCATGACTCCCGAACATCTTGAAACAGCCACTCTGATGCCTGTAAGCATATTGTAAGCCATGACAAAGTTTTGATGGCCCTCGCTGATTTTGTTACCAAGAAGGACAGTTTCTTCCTCCATGAGGTTTCGTTTCTGAATATTCTTTTTAATCAAAGTCTGCTTCATACGCGCAATTTCAGCATCTTGGGCAGATTGTTTACGAGTCATCTCCTCGGGTAATCGACTAGAAGAACTTTTGTTCTTTTCCTTGTGCCAAATTTTTGTGGGAATTCCGCGTAAGCTCAGAAACTGTTTTAGATGCGGCCGTTCCGATTCACCAGATGCTCTAGGCCGGTTCATATCAGCTGACAATTTAGCAATTGCAGTAACATTAGGAGATGTATGTCTCCTCACCTCTGTCTGAGTTATAGTCAATGCTGTTTCGGGTACAATTTCATCACTCAAACGGTAATCTCTGTGTTTATATGGCCCAAAGGCTGCTAGGTCAACCAAGTTCTGATCATTGTTTTCACAGAAACTCTTGTGTCCTTCTTGTTTTGGTTTGGGTGTCATCTCTGTCACTGTGACCATATCCAGCTCCGAGTCTTTCAATTTTTGGACCGGCAAAGTATGCTCAGAATTGTTAGGATTTTCCTCCGCAAACGAGCTGGGCACTGTTTCGCCACTATATGCTTCAGAATTGTCAGAATTAGCTCCACGAATAGAAGCTAGAGACGGCGAGGATGGACTTCCGGGTTTGTCTGCTTGATTGTACGGAGGACCTAAGTCTTGAATTTCGGCGGAATATAAGTCCAAGTTTTGCTTTTGAAGAGGAATTTCATTTTTATGAGTTGAGAAATCCATCAGCTATCAAACCTCACGCAAACGGACGAATCTGAAAGACCTGACAATGACGGTCTGACTTGAAGGCTTGAGGGATGTTTGTGATAATTTGATTTTTGCAAAGGCAGACTTAGTTCGAGATACTAAATATTGCTTGGTCAACAAGATGCGCTGATGTAATGTGCCTGTTAGAGTCTGAAAACCACGTATGACGAAATGAATGACGGAGTGCTTCAGACAAAATAGGGACAGGAAATAATAATTGGTCAACAAATGCAGTTGACTTTTCAAAAGATACACCGTCGGTGTGGATAGGTAGTGCTAAGAGATGGAGTGTTATGGGAAAAAGCAAAGAGCACAAAAATGAATGCAAGGATGTTTTGTAAAAAAAAAAATAAAGAGCCTAGATAGTCAGGAAACTAGAATCGGATTTTGGAGTGCCCGCGTGGCTGAGAAAATCCTCGCTTAGCACATACGTATCACGTGTACTACTACGAAGTGTGACTGCAGGAGCAAAAATAGACTTATTCTTGGTATCTGATTAATTACGAGTTTTGATATCCATATTCTAACAGAACTATATCGTCTTGATCCGCGTCCAAAGTGAAACGTCACGGTTAGGCAAAATTAGCGAATTTAAGAGCCTGTGCATCTTCGCATGATTCCTTGGCCGCACGGGCTTTAGCTAAAGAGGTGAAATGGTGATTGCAACGCAGCTGGTCCAGCAAGCGATAGCAAGAAAAAAAATTACAGGCCGCAACCGGGAAAGCATACCAGCCATTGTCCTGACCTTCTTAGAGGCTTAGACTGCGCGAATAGCTTGTTCGAGAGGGGAAGTTGTTTGTGAGTGGCGCGCGTGCGATGCCACATTCAAATCCCGCGGTAACTAATTATGGTACATTATCGTCTATCTTTGTCGCAGTCTTAAATTTTATGCCATATACAACTCCTGCCATGAAACAATTTTGTAGAACACGAAAAATGGACTGAGAATAAAACGACAAATACACCAGGAGGTTTGATTCGATGCAAGTTCGGGCCCATTTCTTACTTTTTTTAATACTCCCCAAGGTGATGTTCACTATGGCAGTCATGGGTCTAGGCGACATAGTCACTGTGCCCAATATGGAAGACTTGATTGCAAAACACGCGAATGTTTTAAGCGGCAAGAAATCCAGATGGAGAAAAAGGAGGCCCAATCAGCAACTCTTCTACATTGAGGACACCAACTCTTACCTTGCCCCAACCGACTTGCAGCAAACGTGGCTTCGGGGATCCGAGAACAGTGTAAGCAGCTTTGTGCGGGATCTGAAGGCTATGGAGAGCGTACGTCACAATAGCAATCAGATCCAGTATACACATTTCTACTTCAAGGATCTCCGTGATGAAGTATCCAAAAAGCTTCATGCTGTATCGCTTTGCCACAGCGAATTGTACGGAGAGGGAAGTACGGTGTCTATGCAGGTCGTTCTGGCTGTGATTACAGGCATGTCGGGTGGATTGAATATCAGCCCGGATTTCAAGTGGACAGCTCTTGCTTTACAAGCAGGTTTGAGCTTTGATACAGCTGGTAGCACCGGAATGTCCATCAAGTGCAACATTCCAAGAGGAGAGTTAGGCCAGTTGTTCTTAAGCCGCACCCGCACACTAACCTACACGCCATGGTCCCGCATTGTGGTCTACGATGCCCAGGCCAAGGACTTCGTAGACTTGAACTTGCCCCACGAGAGGTGGCCAGATGAGAGTCGTATTGTTCTGTCTGGCATGGGCGAGTGGGTGTGCGCCACTAGCTCCAAGGCAGAGTTGCAGTGCCATGGGGTGAAAGGGCTCTCAATCCTTGAAATCTTCAATTAAATAGCGTATGGTAGCGGGGAGTGTCTCATCTGTCCGTTGCCTGAAACTAATGCAGGAATCTCAGTCTATTTACGATCGTCAATTCGGCCATTTTCCACTTTCGCTTCTCTTTCCGTCCCTCGCGCGCATGTCATAGTGCTTGCCACAGTTTTTATAAGCTATCTTGCCGTCTTTTTAGGCTGATCCACAATGGGACTTAAGGATTTTTTCAAGCGTGGACCATCCACAGAAGAGCAAATCCAGGGGGCAGGATTCAAGATTGCAGACTGCTCCGCTGAGTGTGCCACCTGCTCCGCCAAATTCCCATCAAGTCTATCTTTCCAAGATGATGACAAATCGAGTTTATACGGCAGCACGGCGCCCTATGGTCTCCATATAGTGGTGCCCACTAACAAGAGCGATTGGGCTCACGATGCCACGGGCGTGAAAAATACCTTGGCCAATTCTGTCAGTACATGGTCTGAGGATGCAAAGTTCCCCGGGTTGGGTGAATCTTCCAAAATCAAAGTGACCGTCAGTTCCATTAGTTCGTTAAAATTGGAGAGTGATCCGACGTATATGAACCAGACTAGCGGTGATTTGTTGCTTTTCCCATTTTTCATTTGGATTAAAAATGTCACCCTTGAAAACGTGAGTCCTGTACTCAATAAGGTGATTCCTGAACTCATCGACCTCAGAGATAAGGGTGTGAAGACTTTCCCTACGATCCAGTACTTAGAGTATCCTGATGTTGAAGTGATGCCGAATTTAAGCAAGGCATATATGTTCCTTTGCTCTCACAAGACTCGAGATAAAAGATGTGGTGTCACAGCCCCTATCATGAAGAAAGAGGCAGAATTTTACCTCAGAGATCTCGGTCTACTTAGAGACTTTGGGGATGATCGTCCAGGCGGCGTAGATGTGGCTTATGTGAATCATATTGGAGGGCATAAGTACGCTGCAAATGTTATCATATACTTGCGAAGCTCCGGAAAAAATATCTGGTTGGCCAGGTGCAATCCTAGAAATGTTTCACCAATCATTGACGAGTGCATCAATAATGGCGGAAAGGTGTGGCCGGAAAAGGTAAGGCAGGTGCAACAATTTAAGGAAATAGAGTGGTAGTCGTCGAAGAACTAATCAACTGCTGCACATAATACATTTATTTATTGAATCATCTTCAAATAATTTTGAGATCTATGGCTCTGTCTTCCACGCCTCAGCTAAAGCTTTCAAAATATTCTTGCGCTTTTCCATGAAATCTGATGATTTCTTATTCATGATTTCACCATGTTCCAGTAAAATAGTGGTCAACCTGGGAATCTCAGACTTTATAAAAGGTTTAAGGTTCCCCGAAGCAAATCTTTCAATTAATTTCTTGTAGTAAGAAATCATTGAAATATCATCCTGATACCAAAGTTCGCCCTGGTTGAACAAAAAGTCTTTGCCGAAGGCAGAAACCTTCTCCTGTAAGTGATCCACATTTTTGAGATTCGACTCGACGGCTTCGAAAGTGATGGTTCTGAGAGCTTCATCAAGAGCACGAATTCTGCCTCCCATATGCAGCAAGTGGCCTTCTTTGTTGCGGCTCAACCCAGTGTTGGAATTGATGAACGATAGGAGATGCACAACGTCCACATCTTGGTCATAGACTAATGGACTTTTCAAACCGTCCATGTCAGTCTTTTTTGGGTCGAAATAAAGTATCCTGGGTAGTTTTTCTGAATGGTATCTCTCTTCTAACTCGGTGGAGTGCTCTTCGATTTCAACTGTTCCAAACCGTATAGTTTCATCGTCATGCACATAAATCTTATTGGCCAACTCGTCCCAAACGAAGTTCAACTCCTTTGAATTCAGTGATATGAAGGCTACAAGCGTCTTGTGGTCGACATTGAACACTGAACTTTCGAAGGTGTCATCATTTAATTGCAAGACACGTGAAGGCTTAGTCTCATCTTTTTTCACTCTATTTTTGAGTCTGATGCCCGAAACTTGCTGGATAAAATTGCTGATGGAATTTTCATCCCTCATGCCCTCAAAAATCACAGGCTCATTTTCCCCATTAAAAAGCATCAACATGGGAAATCCCGGAACATCGTACTTTTTAGTCATTTTCCGCCCATCTTCGTCTCCATTGATCTTTACAATCTGCACTTCAGGTATGTGCTCGTATGTCTCTGCAAGCAGTTCTATAACAGGCATTAGATTCAGACAGTGGCGACACCAGTCTGCGTAGAAGTCCACCAAAGTGAACTTGCCACTATTGATCACCGCCTCATTGAAATTTTTATCATTGACACGCACCAAACTGGATGCACTAGTCACTGTGAGCGTGAGTAAAAAATAGAATAGCTTCATAGTCTTGCCTTCTGAGGTAACGTTCAGTGAAGCAGTGCCAACCTTAGTCCCGCTCAACCTTAATTATTGCCCAAGTTAACTTCTGCAATGTCACACGTCGATTTTTCCGCGCGCTTAAATCGATATGCAAGATCCAGCGGATCAGCTCAGGCTCAAAAGCCTTCAAACAAAATAGAACAAATCGTTGACATTATTAAAATGCTTGAGTTTTTCTATCAATTTGGAAGTTGTCGAAGTTTTTTTTATTTTTCGAAAGCAGAAGGCCATGGTTTCGGCAATGTCTCTTAAGCTCGTGGAAAAGTCTACTAGATTCGTTGATTTTAGGATGATTATTCCAGCGGCATAGTAAATCTGACGACTTTTTAAACTTTCGTTCCAATAATGTCGGTTGAAATGGGATTTGAGGCCCTTCATTTTTAGGTACAAGTGATGGAAATATGCATGTACGCTGATTGCTCACTTGGAATTCTAAAAACCTTGAATATAAATAATTTTGGGATGAAAACTCTCCCAATAATGAACGTAATTATTAATTAGCTAGTATGTGCAAATCATGACTCCTGCCTTTCCCAGTCTCACCAGCTTTCTAATTCGTTTTAGTCAAGGGGAAAGACTTGGAAGTGATGTAAGACAATTGCTTAGTTGCAACACCAGCCCATGCATTATACCATGCAATAAAAGCAGTAATCACACCAATCACACCAGCCGCCTTCGTAACCGAAGCATTGCCGGAGAATTCTCCACATGCCAATAAGATAAAGGTAATAGTGAGGGAGAAGAACAAAGAGAAAAAGGCCACAGTAGACTTTAACGTCACCAATGTCAACAAGAAGGTAAAAATGGCCCAGCCGATCAAGAAAAACCCGACGGCATTGGCCAACTCCAGCTCGTCCTCGTACGCAGCGGCAATTCCAAACGCCTCAATAAAAATCGCAGAGTAAGAAAGCCAGAAAGCACCGTACAGTGTCAATGTAGTGGCACCGAAAGTGTTTCCAAGGAAGAGCTCCCAGATTCCAGCACAAAATTGCACAACTCCGCCGTAGAAGCATGAGAGTCCAATGACTATGTTTGGAACGTGAATTCCCTGTGCACCTGCATTCGCAAGCGACAAGATGAACGTGGTCATGGCAAAACCACTCAAGCCAACCACTGCTGGGTTACCATACTTATTGTCTGATAAAGGAGCTGGCTGAGGAAATAATGTACCTCCAAAAGCCTGCATCAACTCATGTTTGTAGTACTTCCTGTTCCCTAATATAACAAATTGTTCTGCCTCTCCTCCAACAGTAACGCTACCGATTTTTCCGACAGAATCTGGCTCGACCTTCGAGCTGTGCTGGCTTAAATCTGAGCTACTCATTGAAATATATTAATTTGTGTTGGAGTAAGTTTCGTGGTACTATTGGGTGTGTACGGAGTTAGATGAAAGTTTGACAGGTGAAGTTTGAAAAAAAAAAATGTGACAGCTCTCAGAATTTTATTTCTGTTTAGTAAAAAGTATCGACCCCACTCGAGGTACGCAGATGCGTTGGAAATATGCAAGTGAGCATACTGCGATGCTGTAAACGACTTCGTCGCTAAAATTTCGGGGAGTGCCTCGCCGAATTCGTTTTTTTCGCTTTGGGCTAGCGCTTCTTGTTGGCTAGATTTAATTGGTGTGCGTGGTCTTCCGTCGCCATCGCACGGAAAAGTTAGTGCGGGCAGGAATGCCAGATCTCCGACAGTTACTCCGCAACCCCACTTCTTCAACCCCACTTCCCTCAACCCGTCTTGGCTACACCTCCAGACATCTGTGGCACATATTGCATAACGCGAAGCATATTACATCAATTTATGATATCTTCTCAGAGGTGCCTCTTCAAGACCAGCAGATTGAGAAGGCAAGTCGCATTGACATTCTTCACAAAGGAAACATGCCAGCTATGTAAAAATGCACGGCAAGTGTTGGACAGCGCCCTTGACCAAATCAAACCCAAGAAGCCCCAGTTGAAAATTATCGACATCATGAAGCCAGAGAATTCGAATGATTTTGACAAGTACTGCTATGATGTACCGGTGTTGCATGTAGATAGACAAGGACAGAGCAGACCGGTAAAGTTCATGCACTATTTCAAAGAGCAAGACCTAGTCAAGGAGATTACCA
Source organism: Metschnikowia sp. 04-218.3 (assembly GCA_002374635.1). Taxonomy (NCBI): domain Eukaryota; kingdom Fungi; phylum Ascomycota; class Pichiomycetes; order Serinales; family Metschnikowiaceae; genus Metschnikowia; species Metschnikowia sp. 04-218.3. Next base: position 129,089 of record NLAC01001429.1, read on the forward strand.
GAGAAGCATTCTGATCACTTACAGGTATTCCTGGTGTATTTTTTGCACTGACACTCCACGAGGTCTTCTTTGAGCAAATCGTTTTCCAAGAAAAGCGCATCCCTTTCCTGTTGGAGAAGAATGATATTTTGGCACTGCCTCCGCAATCTCCGGTGTAATGCCACGATATATTGACTGTTAGGATCGATGGAATCCACACCTCCAATACTTTTTTCCCAACGGCCATTTTTAAAACACAAGTTTGAAGGATTTTTGCAAATCATATTGCACCAGTTCCCCCGTAAGACCAGGGGCCCCGAGTCTCTCTCAACATGTCTTTGTCTCTTCTTGATGTACTCTTGAATGGAAGTGAGTAAAATGTCAACTCTGGAAAATAAATCCGAGGATTCTGTATCTTCCGCCTCAAGCGAACTCTCGGTTTCTTCGCTGCCAGCAATATTCCCCAAAAGAGCCTGAATTCTTCGTTGTGTAGCCAATTTTTTGGCTTGTAAAGAGCTGATTAATATCGCGGCAGGGATAGTGAATACCTCCTCTATGTCGCAACTTTCTTCGGCAACTAGGGGCTGAGACCGGAGCATTTTATACTGGGTGTCAGGACTGACGTCCAAAGTGGTGCTTTTCATCTCCAAGAGTGTCTTCGTAGCTCGCTCTAGATCTATGTAGGAAATGTCTAAGTGCAGTAGACTCTTCCATAGAGTATTGATTTGATTTTGTATTCTGGGGTGTTGCAAGAGTTTTGACATGAGTAGAGAAAAGAGGCGTAAATTTAGTATACAGCATTGGTGTATCAAATATATATGTGCGCTCGTGGCTGCAAGAATGAAAAATGAAAAATTAGGGGCCGAACGCATCAGTATAGCATAGTACATTGAAGTGATCCCTTAAGGTTTTTAAGTTTCTATATGATATAACTTTGCCGCATTTGATGCAAGGATCACACTTCACCCTATACATCAAGAGATTGAAATTTTTTGGTCAGATCTCAACCACATTTTAGAAAGTGACTCTCGTTTTCATGTTTTTTACTTGAATCGCACAGGAAATACAAAAGAGCAAGAATAAAAAAGACGTGTAAAAAATCAAAACTAGTCTCTTCGGTTTAGTAAAAACGGGACAGGAAAATAGAGAATGCTATCCATTATAGCAATTTTTCTAGCATGGTAATTTCCGGCGAGTGAAAATTTTTGGACCCTAATGATGACAGGTCAAGTAAATACTGCACATAACACCAGCCATTAAGACAGGGTCCAAGACACAACAAAAGAACTTTATCAAAAACCTTCAGTCCAATTATGTTGTGAGCTAATAGCTCCTTGGAAATTATTATCTTTATATAGAAGTTACTCTTAAGAGTAGTTTAGCATGAATTGAGCACCTTTATCATAGCTTAGGTGTACCATCGGTTGCCAGTTCTACTACTAGTAGACACTCAAATTTTAGGCCAATATTCATAAGTATAGAGCTTTTAGTCAGACGGCAAATTGAAATAATCAAAGAAAATGAAAACCTCCGACACCAAAACTTCATAACTCTTTCAAGGACTACCCATACATTTTCTAGTAAATTTTCACAGATAATGCTATTGTGTGGGGATATGTTACAGGGTACATGGAATTAGTAGAACTATTGTAGTATAGAGTTGATGATGTGTGACAGTTAAGAGCATTATAGAGAAGTTGTTAGCATAGTGTAGGGTAATAGTTTACAAGTATGCTGTTTCACCCAAATTATGCACAATGCTGGGTATAGATAATTTTTCGCTGATGAAAGAGTATTTACAACTATGATATTGAGTCGGATTAAGAAATTTGTTCATTTAATGGTATTGTCATTTTGGGTGTAGGAAACGGCTGTGGCCGGAATTGACCAAAGCCATGGTCTCCAAAAGTGCATACACTAGACATTTTTTACACCAGAGCAGCAATTCGGAATCTTTGAAATGTTAATGAAACTATTCCTATAAGCTGACGATCATAGATAATATTTTTGCATTGAGTCTTTTTGTCATACAGTGTATTGGTGTACTGGTATCTGACAACGGGGCCACATTCTGAGTCACAAATATAGGGTTTGCAACCATCGAATAACAAACATCAATTATCTCGATTGGCAATAATTTGAATATAAAACTTCAGAGTTAATTAGCTTGTATACAGTCAATAAATAGTGAGTAATAGCTTTATTAACTGTGGTTTGTACGAGTTTAGGATACCCCGATTACCCATCACTGATTCATGGGGTCAAGTGATTCATGGGGTCAAGTGATTCTATAGTCAGGAATGAGTAGTCGGTACTAAGTAGTACGAGAAGCTTACTTGAAACAATATAGAATTATACGAAAAGTAAATATTGAGCAACAGATTTTGAAATGAAGAACTTGGGAGATGCTAAGAAATGCTAGGCATCAATGTCACAGTGGAATATTGTCAAACAGACTTATTAGTATGACGTAAAGATAAACCAAAAGAATGTTCAGTGGAGTGGTCAATAAAATGAATCATTTCGTGCTTTAGAATACCAAAAGATAAATCCCAATTGAAATTTACCAAAAAAATCGCAGTGGATTGGCTTTTAGAGCACATGTCTGAAATCGCAATTCAACTCAACTTGGCTTGTTCACAGCGTCGACTAGAGACTCAAAGGTATTCTAAAGAATCTCAGAATTACTGTTCACTCAATCCAGTATTCAAGTAAGCTGAATCATAAATACGAACTATAGACTTTAATACATTTAAGGCAAAGCAAAAGTTTATTTTTTAACGACCTGCATATAATGCAAATACCAAAATTTCTTATGTATTGTGTCCAAAAATAATCATAGTGTTAGAAATCAAAAAGGGATTTTTTTTGTGTGTAACAGATATTGGGGATATAATTAATTTTGCAGACTCGAATAGTTTATTGCGTTCAAGACCACAAAGCTCAGAATTTCAGTATCTCGCAGCCGTTATGCCATACTCCGAACTACATAAACCAGGCGATTCCCCAGAATTCTTGAAACTTCTACAGCTTTCTCTTCTTTCTCTCTAATTTTTTAGCTATCAGCAAAAATTAAACACAGACACTCGAATTAACTAAACGATACGTTAAAGACATTTCACCAAGAACTACATGCTCTTTGGTCATGAGAGCACCCCTCTTTCACGACTGATCAAGATTGGGTAACTTCAAATAGAGCATATTTGTGAAAAAAATACTTTGAAATTGATGGTCGAGAGTCGTGGCCGTACCCACGAGAGACCTCCCCCAAGACCTGTGTGGATTGGGAGAGGCACAAGACCTAGAGGATTGACAGTTACGTCTTTTCTTTGATCATCTCACCCTGCCTTGATTCAGCCCCAAAGATACATGTCGTTATCTCTAAGAAAGTTTATAGAGAATCGAATGGAACTTCGGGGAGAAAGACTGGGCCTGGAGAAGCACATAGAAAGGAATAAACCATAACGAACAGAAACATACTAGTATCAATTACCAATAGGGCAATAAAATCTACACGTACATATGATTTATAATCAAAACAACTGGTGTGTGAATACTTATAAACTGGCCGCTTCTTAGTCGACAAAGAAGATTTTGCTGGTACAGGAAAGAAAGGGCCCAATACATTCGAGACTGAATCAATCGATATATCTAGTAATATTCTTCTTGCGTTCTGTGAGGTTGTGAATATGAGATATGAACCCTGAAAGGCGGAATTGTGAAGTAATGAGATCTATGAAACTTAGGGATGAAAAATTTATTTGTGAGATTTGCACTCGGATTTTAACTGCAAATGATTGATGGTACCAATTAGCTTAGTAATATACATGGCTTCTTTCAAATATTGTATTGTAAGTTTCTTGATGACTACCTTCAAGTAATGTCACCTAGGATCCTGTTAGTTCGAAATAAACATTAGCTGGTACAACACTGAAGATCATGATGGGGTATCGTTTATTAATATGTACAATTATTTAATAGTACAGACATCATTGAACTACTCCAGCTATATAGTCTTTTTCCAATCACTTCCAGCTAATAGGTTTGTGAGCGTGTGAATGGTACTAGAAAGGCTCCACTGGACAATCTGACAAGCAAGGGTAGTTAGGTTGTAAGTCAATTATGGATGAGTAGAGCAGTATATAGTATATTTAATAAATTAGAGTAGGGAGTAGTAAATGGAATGAAATAGAGGGTATAGAGTAGAACATATTATGCAAGATGAAATTCTAACGAAGAAATTTTACGCACCAGCATTTAGTCCCCTCAGTCTTGAAGTCTATTGGATTTATTACCAGTATAGCAGGACTGTTACTAAAACTGATGAGCCAGAGCTAATACTTGGGCTAAAACTTAGACTGATCATAGTATTAATAGGACTGAATAATGAATGGATTGACACTGCTAGGCCCACGATTAGCAACGTCTTACCCACATTGGTTTTCCTGAACCTTCGATTTCAGATTCTACAACAATGACCATTTTACGATGTCCTCTAGACACCTGGCTCAATATCGAGAGATGTTTGGCTGCTCAACCGCCAAGCCACAAGAGAAGCTAATCTCTATTGTTTATGTGTTGAACATGATGAACCAGTACACCTCCAGATGTACGGCATGTCCATGTGACTACATATAAGCATGGGCAGATGAAACATCTCTAGCCTTTGTAATACAGGGCCACATTAAGGGTCGACGGATGCTTTGACGTAGAACTGTCTAAGCCTCGCTGAAAAGTGGCCTGAGGGCTAGAGAAAGAATATATAAGAGGCGACGAAGTCATTCTTATTGGATTATCGACTCAGCTCAGTTGAGGACAGAAAATCAGAGATTTTTTAGTATTAATCTGGATAAAGTCAAGAATACAAGTAACTGAAATGACTACTGAACTTCCAAACTTATGAGAGTTTTTGGAGACGAATGAAATAACTGTTCCAGTGTTTACGCGAAAGTGCAATGTCATGTGCAAGCCACTTTTATGTAGCTCTTTCCCACGTAACTTACTTAACCGAGGGTTCCTCTCTCGGAGTAACCCATCAACGAATACACCTACATATTGAAGTACCAAAAACGATTTCACTTAAGAATCTAATAGACACTAGCGCTAATAAATTAGAAGTATACTACTGCTTGCCATAGTAACGACTACATGCAATAGTATACTATACTACTATAATTCAGCAGTAATACCCCACTATACTATTAGACTTCGTTCTCTATACTATACTTTTTAGACGTTCTGGATATAAATATAGTATAGTATATTATAGTATAGTGTAGTTAGTGTAGTGTAGTTAGTGTAGTTGGGCATAGTGTTGCGCTTTGAACCTTAGCTAGTTCATAAGCTGGAACTCTTACGTAATCGTTCTCTTGTACTCTAGTCAGCGTGGCACTTTAGCTGCCACTTCAGTTATTTATATTCAGATCAATCTCTAAACTAACACTAGGAAATCGCTATTTCCTCTCCTTAACTGAGCTGATTCAATCTCTCTAAGACCTTGTTCGATTGGCCTCTTCTTATGTAGTCGCGGCGTGGCCCCTAAAGGGCCACGTCGCCCGGNCTAAGACCTTGTTCGATTGGCCTCTTCTTATGTAGTCGCGGCGTGGCCCCTAAAGGGCCACGTCGCCCGGAGGCTTCGCCTCCGCCTGCATGTAAAAGACCACGATTTGTTTCATCTGTTCTTGCTTATATGCAGTCACGCGAGTATGCAGTACATCAGAGATGTACTGGTTCCTCACGTTCAACACATAGTGTAGTGTACCATAGTGAGTAGTAGAGTAGTCAAAATTCTGTCCTGTAGTAGCGCTTTTTTGATCAAAGTGGAGAAAAAGAACTTCCACATTAGAATTTCCTTGATTTATCTATTCTGATGGAGAGGATTTTCCCTCTTATATAATCGAAGTAGTCCTCACCTTTTGAAAGTAGAACCAGGAGTGCACATAACCTAAGTATCACTTTCTCGATACCCCGCAGTAATACATGCGTGGCAGAAACGCATGCTTCTCTAGCGATCTTTCCAAAACACTTGCTCCTTGCCAAAATCAGTAAACCCTATTTGAAATTATCATGACACGCCAAAAAGTTGCTTTGGTTACCGGTGCCTCATCTGGAATTGGCTACGCCACCTCCATTGAATTTGCCAAAAGAGGCTACAAGGTTTATGCATGCGCCAGGCGCTTGGAGCCCATGCAGCCCTTGACCAAACATGGCATCATCATCAAGACTTGTGATGTCACAGTGGCTGAAAGTGTTGAGACTTTAAAACAAACCATTATTGCTAATGAGGACGGCTACCTTGACTGCTTGTTCAACAATGCCGGTCAGCCTTGTGCATTTCCGGCAATTGACGTCACCGACGAGGTAGTCACAAAATGTTTCGAGGTAAACGTTTTTGCACCTATTCGTCTTACAAGGGAGTTTGCACTGCTATTGATTAAGGCGAAAGGAACCGTTGGATTTACTGGTTCTGTGAGTGGAATCATACCTTTCCCGTTCTCCTGCATATACTCGGCAACAAAGGCAGCAATACATCTGTATGCAGCAACACTCAGACTTGAACTCAAACCTTTTGGTGTCAAAGTCATTAATATCATTACAGGAGGCGTAAAATCAGATATTGCAGACAAGCGGGAATTGTCTGCGTCTTCATTATATCAAGTGCCGGGTATTGAAGAGGCGCTCATGGAGAGAAGACAAATGGCCGCCAGAAACAACCCAATGCTGGCCGAAAAATACGCCTATCAGGTTGTTAACGACTTTGAATACCAGACTTTGGGAGGAAAACTCAATGTTTACAGGGGCCAAATGGCTACCTTCTTGGGCTACTTGTTGAACTGGTGTCCTCGCTTTTTGGTGGAGAGGTTTCTTATCAAGAAGTTTAAATTGCAGGGAGTTTTCACCGCAATTTCTCAGAAATACTCTAAGAAATGAGTTTAATATGAACTTGATGTTTTTTTGTACAGTCAGTTATGTGTTTAGCATAATAGTATTCGTGTCATTACATATGGGCCCAGCTCGTAAAAATTCACAGAATATTAGCACAAGTTGTGTTAGACAAGATTAAGGCTGTCAATTGGCTGAATGGTTTGAGGAAGACCAGTTTCTATGCTTTTGACTACAGCTTCGATGCAGAGAAGTGCACGTAAAGCATCGTTTCCGGAGCATTTCACCTCTGTCTCCACGCCGCTTAACAAATTGACAAAATGCTCCAATTGGAGATCGAAAGGCTTTGGCACGTCTGCCGAATGACTCCCGAAGTTGGACTTGGTCTCCAAAGATGGAGGAGGTGTGATGTTGGCGAACTCAGAATAGCTGCTCTTCTCCGTCTCTAAAGACATTGGTAACTTTTCTGATTCCACGGGAAGCCACCAAGACCGGTACTCTTCGGGTATGTTGTTCTGGTGGTGAAGGGTAAGGTCAGGCACAGAAAGCGAGCCCTTGCTTCCAAAAACCCTATAAATTCCTGCTACCTCCAGGTCGTGAGGAATGAGGGGATTTTCCCCAGTTCCCGACTCAAAATTAAAAGGAGAGACTGCATTATCTGAACAGATGAAAGTGCCACAGCAGCCATTTTCAAAACGAAGGGTCAAAGCAGCACCTTCGTCCACGTGGTCATCAATACCTTCGGGGTTTCTTTGGCGGGGCAAAAGTTCTGCATAAACCCTCTGTACGGGTCCAAGAAGGTACTGAAGCAAGTCCAAATCATGAACTAAATTGATCAATATAGTACCTCCTCCCAGAAAATGCGAACGGCGCCAAGGTTTCTCGTCAAAATATTGCTGATGCTTTTTGATAGCCCAAACACCTTGTACAGCTATTGGTTTACCCACCTGGTGTAAGTGGTGCTTTGCGGCCACAATATATGGATTAAAACGACGGTGGTGGCCAATCAAGAGCTTCACATTCAGAAGTTCACAGTAGTCGATCAACGACACGCAATCTTCCACAGATGAGGCCAAGGGTTTTTCCACGAGAAGATGAATACCTTTCGCAGCTAACTTGATCCCAAGAGGGGTATGTGTGTCATTCGGAGTCAGAACTATTGCGGCTTCCGGGTAGCTGACATTTCTGCTTTCACAATAGTGAAAAAGGTCATCGACTGTGCAGAAGTGTAGGGTACCACAAGCTGCTGCTACACCAGGGCCTTTTTGGGACCGATCCACAACAGCAAATAGAGCACAATCGGGTCTTTTTAAGACCAGCTCGGCATGACGAGGGCCAATTAATCCTGCACCAATGACTATAAATTGTATCTGCGGAGCCATTCACGAGCACCCAGATATCAGTCTTGCGAAAAAGGTTCAAATACTTGATTCAGGCCTCGAATAGTAAAGCTTTCTTGACTAATAGGCTGTTGTGTGAATAAGAACGCTTTCGAGGGAGGAGAATTTCGAGGAGATTGTTAAGTTTCCCAATGATTTTTGTGACGTAGAGGCAAGCGAGTTTGACTTTAAACAGGAATAGAAGGGTTTTGATGAATAATTGCTGCAAATTCCAAAGTAAAATTTTCAAAAGCTATCAAAAGCAAAAAAAGAGCGATGTGAATGGCCAAGTACAGACGGCGTGTAAGTGTGGCAACAGTAATATCAAGATCCGCACGTGGTGTGGAACGGTGCTTATCTTATCAGACAGGTAAACGCGCTCTGTGTGTAGGAGAAAAGGCTATGTACACGATAAAACAAATGGCACGAAGCCGCACCTCCAAGAGCCACGGAGGCACCTAGCTATTTCGTACATGAGTAATTTTTTTTTGATTCAGCTTATGAATTCCTTTAGAAAGCGAGAAAATACAATGCAGATTGTAGCCAACAAAAAAACTTAGGCAAACTCTGAGAGGGAAGCCCAATACTTGATTTCCAGAAAGACGCACACATGTATTAAAACCCCTTGTAAGGTATGATAGAAGTATCATGATTGAACTTATGTACCAAAAATCTGCTGTAATCTTAAACTGACAGTGATAAGTCATTAGAAATTTTTGAATTAGCCCTGATAAAAAATTCGGCATAACCTGAAATTTTACTTACCTCGAGTCTCGACTTCAGGTATCAGAATCTTGATAGCAGGAGATATTGTACATGAATTGGTAAATAAACCATTAACGAAACTATGTATACAAAAGCCGGAAAACTTTTGCCTCCTCAAATTGTGGTTATGAACTATATAAATGAAATTACCGGTCAGTATATTCATCAGATGTGTTGTTTCCAAGCAATACTTGAATTAACTTATGAAACTATTTAACATACTGAAAAAAACATCTTGGATACAAGCAACGAAATGTTAGAAAGAGAACTTATCTTTTCACTTCTGTAATTAAAATGAGCTCATTCGTCAGAAATCATAAAGTGTGTCATCAAAATCAGTATAGTTCAGTGGCCCAAAAGATTCAGTAATATCTATCGAATTGTAAGCTGTTGTTTAATTTAGGTCGCGAGGGTTGTTTGACTATTACTATGGGTTCCACAAAAAAGAATTCCCAAACTTCACGATACCAAATTAGAATTACAGGGATCTATATTAGAAGGACTTCTTATTTAGTTGAAATCCTAGTGAAATTTCCATTCGCTCATATCGGATTATTTCGAGTATACACCAAGACTGGTGACTCTAAAACACAAAATGCATGAATGACTAGAACTTTGCCCTTAAATCCTCGACAAACACCTGATTCTTCAAGTGGTCCACAACCCCCCAGCCGTAGCCATTGGCAAATCTGCGACGCACGACAATGTTATTATGGGCGTCTGGAGGTAGCTTCACCAACACCTTCCGCCAGCTCAATTTCGGGCCGTGGTACTTGGCCGCTATCTTTACCTGCTTATCCATTCGCCAGTCATGGTAGCGGAAAAACTTATTCAAATTTCCCGTTTTGGAGGTTTCTTTTGGCACGTGCTTGAAGTGGTAGTACCTGTCGTGGAATATCACTGACGACCGAGAAGTTGGGTCGTTAATGTACTCACGTGATGGGATGGGGCAGATCATCGAGTTGAGTGCAGACTCAACTGCTGATGCTTTGGGAGGGATGTTGAAAGAGGCAGAGTCGTTTTGCTCATCACCCGAAACCTCTCCTAATTCAGCGTCATCAGACCCAATTCCTTGAGACTCCTCGGCATCCTGCCCTGAGTTACTTGTCTGTAAGTCACTGCTTTTGACGTTAATTTTGGCATAGCGTTTGATGCGGTTTCGGATCTTTTTGCGCTTGTGTGGGGGTTGTTTTTTGCTTGAACCGTCAAAATCAAGATTAAATATCCGGGCCAAGAAAGTTGTGTATTTTTCCGCAACATTCACATTCAGTTCCTCCGGAACCTGACCAATTCTATTTCCATCGTTGCTCTCCTCGCTATTCTTGCCAGATTCTTCACTAATTTTGTCGACTTCTTTAGTTTCGTTAACCATCTCTCCATTTCCGCCTTCTTCCACATTCTCTTTAGCTCCTCCACTTTCGAACGATTCAGACCTTTCCTCCCTTCTGACTTCACCAAATTCATCTTCATTGACTCCTTTTTCATTCTTCAATCCCCGAATATTTCCGAGAGCCTCCCAGTCCAAATACAACAAAGCACTCGTTCTCAAAGGAACGATACCATCATTTATAGCATTTGCGTAGACTGTGCGCAGGTGGAATTCCTTGAGAAGGGTGGCCACCGGCTCATCTGGCAACGATTCGAGAAGTGGCCGAGAGGAGTTAATTTCCCAATGCGGCCCGTGTTTTTGGGGATCCTTTCGAATCGTGGGTAGCTTCTTCAGAAGCGTCAAGTCGCGACCCGTTTTTCCAAGCGTTCCTAAATCCAAAAACCACAGAATTAGAAGACTCATTTCGCTGAGAATGCCGAGCATGGGGCTGGCCATGCATACGAAATGTTTGAGGTTGATATTTTTCCGCTCAAAGTAGTCGTTTTTTTCCGTTTCAAGAATATGCTTGAGTGCATAAAGCTGCACGGGACCACCTAGAGAATGACCCACAAACGAGATATCTCGAATCTGGTAGCCCTCCTCTTCGAGTTGCTCTATGAGCTTCACAGTGTACACTGCTACACCCGCACCTAAACGGTGGATACCCTTTTCGGTCTTTCCTGCATTGCCCCGAAACCCATCCACCAAATAATTTTGGCTGCTTGAGTTAAGACTCATAATCGAGTCTCGGAGAAAAAGCATATCTGCAGTGAGATTGGAGAAAATACCGTGAGTGATGATCACCAAATGGATCGGCTGGGTGGGGTACTGGGGCTTGTGGCTCCAGATCTCGTCGGTATTTTTGCACACTACACTCAAGCCATCTGCACCCAAGGCCATTTTCTCATCCAGCTCATCCAGTTTCTCGTCCGCATTATCCCCATGTTCATTGTTGTTTTTGTGTTCATGAGTTTTCGTGGCTTCAAGTTCGAACACTTGCTTAAAGTCACCCTTGGACAATGCCGTCAACGTAGAGCGATTTACTCGGCGCATTTCTCGGAGATTGTCGCCAATCATTAACGTGTACAGAATGCTAGCTCTTCGATTGAGCACCACCTGCGAGATGACGTCACAGTGCCAGCCGTATGTACACGTTCCGTCATCATTATCTTGCACAATACTGTTGCTGTTCATTTCCAACCTGACGTTAAATGTCTGGCCAGGTTTTATTGTGTTTTTGAAACAAACTTCGTTGTTTTCTTGTACATTGGTTGGCTCAAACTTCTCGGCTGGATTGTAATTCCACGGCACGATGTGGCAGTATAGAATGAAAGGCCCGTTGACAAGATGAATCGCACGAAGCCCAGTTTTTTCCATGTTTTTGAGCCGGAAATAAAATACTCGGTGAGTGTTGCCACTGGGCGCTGTGAATTTGATAGTGAAACGGTTGACGTCTCCAAGACCCATAGACCTGGACTCTCTGTACCACGCCACATTGCTTATATGCAGTGAGCAATTCTTGGAATGGTGTAGACTGGAGTCGGTTTTGATACTGCTTGTGTTGGAATCTGAATTGGAACTGTTTGTGTTGGAACCGGAATCGGTGTGATTTGCTCTGGGATCGCAACTCAAAGGGCTCTTTTCGGAAGTACCCGGAACTGAGCTTGTGGAGGCCCCTGATTCAGGACTTACAGAGGCCCGAGACTGTACATACACACCCCTTTTCTTGACATCATTGTTTGTGCCTGCAATGTCATTGGGCATGGCTGCTAAAGGTGCACTATGATTGTCGCTGGCTAGATACTTGCGATATGCGCAATGCGCATTCTATGTAAAGGACAATAAGATCTCAAACCTTAATAAGTTTTAAGCTTGACACAACATCCGTACATCACACAACATTATTTAAAAATCCTGGGTCGGGTATTTTGTGCGTTCCACATTAGATTCTGTACATGGGCGATAACTTCTCTACTCTTTCTTGCTAGTTTCTGCACAACTTAATGCTAGTATTACACCGTCATGTCAAAATTGACTACTGATGCTTCATTATTATAATTGTACTTGTGCTTTATTCTATTGAACAACTGACTTTCATTCTCATCTAGTTCTCTTCGAAAACATCTTTTAAGAACTTCTCCTCCTCGGTAGTATGCATGGACTTGGAACCAGCAGCAACAGATGCAGATGGGTCTCTTCCGGCATAACGCAAGGTGATGTCCTTGTAGTTTTCAGTTTGGGCCAAGGTGGTGGCAATACGTGGCTGAGCGTATGAGTAGGATCCCATGTTCAATGGTTCTTCCTGACACCACACCAAGTCCTTGATGTTAGGATAGCTGTTCAAGGCATCACGCAACTGGGCGAATGGGAATGGGTGTAACTGCTCAACCTTGATGATAGCAGTGGTCTTGTCTTCAAGGCCGGCGCGCTTCTTGTGCAAAGCAGTGTAAACTTGACCAGAACAAAGAACAATACGCTCAATACCGTCCTTGTTGTGGATCGACTTGCCCAACTCTTGGTCCTCAATGATCCATTGGAAGTGTGACTCACCGGTAAAATCTTCCAAGTTGGATCTGGCCAATGGGTGTCTCAACAATTGCTTGGAAAAGAAAAGAGCCAAAGGCTTTCTGAATTGTCTGTGCATTTGACGACGCAACAAGTGGAACAAGTTAGCAGGAGTAGTTGGGTATGCAATCTGCATGTTGCAGTCTTGATGCTGCCTCTCAAGCTTCTCCTCCGAAGGGAAGAAACGGGGGTCCTCATTACCCATTTGCAAGTATCTCTCGATTCTTCCAGAAGAGTGCTCTGGTCCTTGTCCATCGTAACCATGGGGCAACGACAACACAATTCCCGATCTTTGTTTCCACTTAGACTCAGCTGCTGCAATGAACTGGTCCACGACGACCTGTGCGGTATTGGCGAAATCACCAAATTGGGCCTCCCATTGCACCAAAGCATCTGGCGAGAACAAAGAGTATCCGTACTCGAAACCCATGACACCGTATTCGGACAAAGACGAGTTGGAAATGTCGAAAGCTCCTTGGTCTTCAGACAAGTTCTTCAATGGAGTGTAAACCTGCTCAGAGTTTTGGTCATGCAAAACGGCATGACGTTGAGAGAAAGTACCTCTCTCCACATCCTGACCAGAAACTCTCACGTGGTAACCTTCCAACACAAGAGATCCAAAAGCCAAGGCCTCACCGGTGGCCCAGTCGATACCTTCACCAGTCTCAACCGTCTTCTTTCTTGTGTTCAAAATACGCTTCAAGTTTCTGTGGACTTCAAAACCTTTTGGTGCTTGAGAAATGTCGTTACCGATTTTGTGCAAGATTTCGGTGTCGACAGCAGTGGGAAGATGGGGTAACACTTCACTGGCCAACTCTTTAGGAGACTTGAAGTCTTCCCATGGTGTAGTCAACCACTCTCTGGAAGTAGGCTCGTAGTCCTTGGACTTGGAGAAAGACTCCTCCAAAAGGTTCCAAACCCACTTCTTGTGCTCGTCAATGTCCTCCTTGGTGAAGGTCTTCTCATCGAGCAATTGATTAGTGTAGAATTCGAGAACAGACTTCTTTTCGGCGATCTTTTGGTACATGAGTGGCTGGGTGAAAGATGGCTGGTCGGTCTCATTGTGACCATACTTTCTGTAACCAACCACATCAATAATGACATCCGAATGGAAAGTGGCTCTCCAGTCAGCAGCCAAGTTGAAGATGAAGGTAAGAGCCTCGATGTCGTCAGCATTGACGTGCAAGATTGGAGCATTGATGGCCTTAGCAATGTCAGATGGGTATAAGGTGGATCTGGCGAAACGTGGGTCAGTGGTGAAACCAATCTGGTTGTTGATGATGATGTGCACCGTACCACCGGTGGAGTAAGCAGGCAAGTTAGCGAAACCCATGGTTTCGTAGACAACACCTTGGGCAGCAAAAGCTGCATCTCCATGCAACAAAATGGACATAGCCTTCTTGAACTCACCAATGTCCTGCTTGAATTGCTGGATGGCTCTTGTTTTACCCAAAACAACACCATCTTCAGCCTCCAAGTGGGATGGGTTTGCCACAAGCGACAAGTTCACGTGCTTTCCAGAAGTGGTTGGTCTGTTGTAGTTCATACCCAAGTGGTACTTAACATCACCACTTCCCTCGTCGAACTCCTTTGAGCCATTGAACTCGGAGAAAATGGACTCGTTTGGCTTTCTCACCACGTTAGACAACATGTTTAATCTTCCTCTGTGAGGTTGACCAATGACAATGTCCTCAATTCCGTGCTCAACAGAGGTGTCGATCATGGCTTTCAAACCGGGAATAAGACCCTCGGCACCCTCAAGTCCAAAACGCTTATCGTTAGGGTACTTCGTGGCTAAGAAGGACTCAAAAGAGCAAGCCCAGATCAAACGGTCCAAAATTTGTCTCTTTTGGTCAGCTGAGTACTGGTAAGGTTGAGGGATCTCAATTCTCTCTCTCAACCAATCACACTGCTCCTTGGAAGGAATGTGAATATATTCCACACCGTAAGAAGAGCAGTACAAGCTCTCACAGGTGTCAACAATTTCTTTCAAGGTCATTGTTTTCTTACCGTTCTCTTCGAAGCGAGGCAAAATTCCGGGACCGAGGGTGATTTGCTTGTTCATATCAGCCTCCGTAAAGCCGTAGTGGTCCAAGGTCAACTCCTTTGGCACCTTGGCAGAGTTACCGAAGGAAATGCCCAATGGGTCAATTCTTGCCTTCTGGTGACCCCTAACCTGATAAGCACGCACTAGAAGCTGTACCTTCAAGTGGGTGACCACATCCTCGCTGTGAGGCTGGGATCCGGGGTTGAAACCAACTCCGGCACCACCGGCAGGTGTAGGAATCAAGGTTGGGGGCGCAACGAAGGCAGAGGAGGCCGGAGCACCACCGTCCAAGTTCTTAAAGTAAGAGTTCCACGACACATGGACACTGTTGGGATCCTGGCGCCATGCCTCGTACATTTCGTCAACATAGTTGCTGTTGTTGGACTGCAAAAAGGAGTCTGTGGCCAAGCCCCTAGAGAAGGAGCTTCTGGCCATGGCACGATGTGCCCTGATACGGGGGATCGATGATCTGAATGCTCTAAGCATGATCAGGAAAAATCAGAGGTGAATAGTTCTGGAGTTTTGGGCCAGAAAGAAATGTAGTGGAAACGAGTGGGATCGGTGAATGTATGGATTCAAAGCGCGCACCGCTATGGGGAAAAAAAAGGCCGGAGCATTCGCACGCCTTTTATTTGTCAATTGCTCCGACAACTCCGGGGGTACTGAATGCCGCACCAAGCCCTACAACCGAGCACTCCACATGCAGGACGGCAATGTTAGATGTGGCAGTGTTAAAAGTGGTCGTAGCTATACATGAAACTTATAGAGAAAGGAAAATTATTTAAGCTGGATAGAAATATAAAGTTGAATAAGATAAATTCTTTAGACACATATAAAACAGAAGATAGGCTGAGGGTGCATAGGAGTGGGGATCAGCTAAACTTAAAAGGGATTGAGTGGTACTGCTTGAACCGCAATAGACCAGACACTAGGCCCGAAGTTCTTGGCCAATACGACTAGGAATATTAATTAAATTTAGGAATTTTACAATATGGATATTTGTGACAGCTAGAATTTTTTTTAGCTAAAGAATATTTATCTTCTCATGAATTCAATCCATATTAAAGTGTCGCTGACTGGGTTCAAGATAGTGTACGCAGACAGAAAAGGCCTGATTATATGCAACTCAACATGAGTATACGAGGATCGCGTGGTTGTCATTTTTTGAACTCTCTTACTAGTAAAACTCTTGCACTTCTTGAATGTATTAATATATATATAGTTCATTCATAGAGTGCAGTTTCATTTGCAGTTTCGTGGTTTTCATGGCTGAAAGGATCGCTGATTATCTCGGCTCATATATACATTCCATACCACCAATTTCAGCCTGAACTTTAACAAAACTCCATACTATCCACAGTCATAGTCCCAAAGTCACCTACAAAAACTCCTGCGTTTTTCTGCGGAACGCATGACAGTCTCTCAACCACTGCTTATAGTTGTCCAACGAGTAGATACGCTCTCCATAGTAGTCTGGCACTGGGTTCGAAAACGACTGGGACGAAGGATCCACGCGATTATTGCGCACTTTCTGCAAAAAAATCTGGTCCTTCAATTTGAAAGCAGGCAACTTTTTGGCGTTCTTCAAGTTGAACATCCGTACACCCACAGTGGGGCCAACCAAGTATCCGGCCACACCGCCAAGAATCACCACGCCTCCCAAGACCATCGAGGAGTCCAAGCCATAAATGGGCTGCTCGAGATTGATTTCTACATTTCCGATTTGGTATAGCGTGGCGCCTGCGCCGAGCAAGCTGGTGATGCTGGACGCAACCAAATTAATCTTCTTGCTTTCCTTTCTCAACTTGAAAAACTCGATCCAGTTCATTGAGCCCGAGGCTGTGGAGTTAAAACGCAAGCCGCTTCTGGAGAGGCCGAGGCCTTTGCTGTAGAGTCTGAACATTGCTGGTGAAGAGGAGACTTTTCGGTGCGATCTGATCACCTCACTGTCACGTGCGCATCACGTGCATGTACACCTCTCATGATAGATCCCTCCTCAAAGCCCCATTTAACTGATCGTTACTTTCCTTACCTATTCTAGAGCCAGATTTTTCGACCTGCGCTAGCTACCGGATCTGATCTTCTAGTACTATCTTTCGTGCCGATTATTGTCTGCAGTCTTTCTCGAGTACTATCTGCCGTCCAAATTATGGAGGTTAACTGCAGTACCGCGCGCGCGGGCGCACTCGCCGACACAACAGTGCGAGCAGTGTTTTTTTTCTCTCAACATTGGCTTTTCAGATCCGAACCCACAACTAGCTCTCAAGCATCCCTCGCCCTTGTTTGATCCACGTGCCTGTTCGAAACACAACCGTCCTACACCACGCCCCAGTTTGAAGCGTGTTTCGTTCCTGTTTCATCCTTGTTTCGTACTCTTCCAATCCCATCCCTGTTTCGCCGCTGTAATTAATTGCGGCGTGTCTGCTGACTGCATCCATTGGCTAAGTATCTGCCGCTACAGTTGAGCCTAGCTCACTTATATCTAACATCGCTTGAAACACCCGTGAAACATCGCGATATTTCAAAACACCGTGGTAGCTGCAATCGTGAAAAAACTGAATCCCTGATACATCTGAAACATAGATATATCCGAAACATCGTGTTACATCGAATCGTTTTCCTAAATTTCAAGGAGTACCGTAAAAGTTCAACAGGTTTGTCATTTTGGAAGCCTCGAATCGACTCGAAGACTCTAAATCTTAAAATTTTATTCTAATGATTTCGCTGGAAAAACGTGATCTCGGCGACGGGAAAAAACTTCCCTTGCCTCAGTCCAAAAAGGAGCTAGACGAACTTTTGGTGCAGTATCAGCATTTGCTCAAACTCACCAGAGACGCCAAGGATGCTCGAGAAAAACACACTGACTTTGTTAGAAGCTTGGGTGACGAAACGCCCAATGGCAATCACGCGTCCGACCACAATGGATCGAAAATTGCTACTGCAGATGATTCCTCAGACCCATACACGCGCGAGAAAAAGGTGTTGGAGGATGTCTTTGTTCGTGCGAGTGATATAGTGGAGGAGAAGGTGCAACAGGAGGAAGCCATTGTGGAGGAACTTCTCAAGGCGCTCAACGAATCTTCCGAAGATAACCTTGACTCCGCACTCTTGGAGAAGCAAATTATTGGCCTCCATTTGTTGTCACGTGACATGGACTTACCCGAGAGCTTCCAGGAAGACTATAGCGGCGAAGTTGCACCCAAGGCCAAGAAAGCCAACTCGCAAGAAGTTGTTTCGTCTGTGCTTGAAACATTTACGAAACACTCGGATGTATTTTTGACCAAGTCCAAATTGTTGGGCATCAAGACCCCAAATTCCTCCATCAGCACCGTGGACCCCTTATCTGCACAACCGGGTAATTTCTACACAGAGCAGATCATCAATGGCAAAATTAACTCCCGCATACAAGAGTTGGAGAGCGTTCCCGCTAACCAAGGAGCGTTTAACGTTGAATCCACAGACATTGCAGGGGACATTTCAAACGATCTCAAACTTAACTCCCTAATAGAATTGAAGTCCTTGCATGTCTTGCTGCACCAAAAATATTTGAAGAACAATTTTGTCAAGAAAGTGGCCTTGACAGCTCAATACGACTCCACCGAGCTCTCAGACAACGTCTTGTCTTTACAAGGCCGCAGAGGGCTCTACATCAGAGAGAAGATCGAGCAGGAGCGGCCCGAGTTATTGGCAAAACAGTTAGAGGAGAAATTCAAATTAGACGAGGAGGCTAAGAAGCACGAGTTGCACGTGTCCAAGATCGAGACCATTTTGGTGCACTCCAAGAATTATGCTAATGCCAAGATGGACCGGCTTAACAAGAGAAACGCGCTTTTTAAATTTGTGAATAACTACCACGCTCTCACAGAAAAGGAAGAATCCAAAAAGTTGGAAAAAACTGCCAAGCAGAGATTGCAGGCATTGAAAGCCAACGATGAAGAGGCATACATCAAGTTATTGGATCAGACCAAAGACCACAGAATCACTCACTTGTTGAAACAAACCAACAGTTTCTTGGATTCCTTGGCCAAGGCTGTTAGAGTGCAACAAGCTGAAAGCGACGGAGTGGTTGAGGAATTACCCGAAGCAAATGATGAGTCGCGAGAAAAGATTGACTACTACCAAGTGGCACATAGAATCAAGGAGGAGATCACCATACAGCCCACGATCTTGGTTGGTGGAAAATTGAAGGATTACCAATTGAAGGGTTTGCAATGGATGGTTTCTCTTTACAATAATAAGTTGAACGGTATTCTCGCCGATGAGATGGGTCTCGGAAAGACCATTCAGTCCATCTCGTTGATCTCCCATTTAATCGAACACAAGGGAGAAGAGAAGTTCTTGGTGATTGTCCCATTATCCACCATCACCAACTGGACGCTTGAGTTTGAAAAATGGGCTCCTGCTATTAAAGTCATTGTCTACAAAGGTTCTCCACAGCAAAGAAAAGATTTGCAGTTTGAGGTCCGGACAGGAAATTTCCAGGTTATGTTGACCACTTACGAGTACGTGATCCGGGAGCGTCCACTTTTGGCAAGATTCCACTATTCTCATATGATCATTGATGAGGGACATCGTATGAAGAATGCGACTTCCAAGCTTTCTATCACCTTACGTCAATACTATAAGACCAAGAACAGATTGATCTTGACAGGTACTCCGTTGCAGAACAACTTGCCTGAATTATGGGCACTTTTGAACTTCGTTTTGCCCAAGATTTTTAACTCGGTCAAATCTTTTGACGAATGGTTTAATACGCCTTTTGCAAACACAGGAACCCAGGAGAAGATTGACTTGACCGAAGAAGAGAGCTTGTTGGTGATTAGAAGATTGCACAAGGTGCTTAGACCTTTCTTGTTGAGACGGTTGAAGAAGGACGTGGAGAAAGACTTGCCCGATAAGGTGGAAAAGGTGTTGAAGTGTAACTTGTCTGGCTTACAACACGTGTTGTACCAGCAAATGTTGAAACACAATGCCCTTTTTATTGGCTCTGAGACCACAGGTACGAACAACAAGTCGGGTATCCGCGGATTGAACAATAAGATCATGCAGTTGAGAAAGATCTGTAACCATCCTTTCGTTTTCGATGAGGTTGAGGATGTGCTTAACCTGTCTAGATTAACCAACGATTATCTTTGGAGAACTTCTGGTAAATTCGAGATGTTGGACCGGATTTTGCCCAAGTTTAAGGCCTCGGGGCACAGAGTTTTGATTTTCTTCCAGATGACATCGGTGATGAACATCTTCGAGGATTTCTTAAGGCTCAGGGAAATGAAGTACATGCGGTTGGATGGTTCGACCAAAGCAGACGATAGACAGGATATGTTGAAATCTTTCAACCACCCTGAATCCGAGTACTTCTGTTTCCTTTTGTCTACCAGAGCTGGTGGTTTGGGATTGAACTTGCAGAGCGCCGATACGGTGATTATTTTTGATACCGATTGGAACCCCCACCAGGATCTTCAAGCTCAAGACAGAGCACACAGAATCGGCCAGAAGAATGAGGTGAGAATATTGCGGTTGATCACTAATGATTCCGTGGAGGAGGTTATCTTGGAGAGAGCTCATCAAAAGTTGGATATTGACGGCAAGGTTATCCAAGCCGGAAAGTTCGACAACAAGTCTACGGCCGAGGAGCAAGAGGAGTTCTTGAAGAAATTATTGGACGCTGAGCAAGGAGACAAGGAGAACGAAGAAAACGAGGAGTTGGACGATGAAGAGTTGAATGAAATCTTGGCTAGAAGTGAGGAAGAGAAAGTGTTGTTCAACGAAATAGATACCAAGCGCCTTATCGAGGAAAAGATCAACGCTCGTGAGCACGGAGGGTACACCAGCAGAGTCATAACCAAGGAGGAGTTGCCTGCGGTTTTTACAGAGGACATTGCACACCACTTTGAAAAGAATAATGCCGAAGTATCCAAGATGAGAGAAAAGAAGAAGGTCAAATACGACGACGGCTTAACGGAGGAGCAATGGTTGATGGCCATGGATGATGACAACGATACTGTGGAGGATGCTATACGGCGGAAAGAAGAGCGTATGAATAGAAAGCGCAACCGTCTCGAAAATGGCGGGCCCCCTGACAGCGAGGAAGATGAAGCCGAGGACGATGCTGAGGAAGAAGAATTCGAGCCCTCCAAAAAGAAGCGTGTGGTAAAGATCGAGGCCGAACACGACGGCGTACACAGCCCAGTGGTGGAGAAGGGTCTTCAAGTTTTGAGCGCGTTGACCGAGCTCAAAGCCGAATCTGACGGCCACTTGGTCAGCGAGATCTTCATGAAGTTGCCATCCCGCAAGTTGTATGCAGACTACTACCAGGTGATCAAAAAGCCCACCGCCATCACGCAGATCAAGAAGAGCCTTCTCAAGGACAAATTCGACACGTACGGCGAGTTCTTGGACCAATTGCGCTTGATGTGTGCCAATGCCAAGGCGTATAATGAGGAGGGGTCATGGGTGTACGACGACGCAGTAACGATTGAGGCCTTAATCGAGCAATACGAAAATATATAGATACGAGTCATAAGTGATCTGGCTTGTGAATTAGTGATTAATCAAGTGAACCATAAGATAAAGACTATCAAGACTTTTAGTCTTCTAAGTGAACTATGGAGCTAAAAATTGAAATCAGTAACTATGTGACTTTCGAGTGAAGAGCCTTGAAGTATTTTTGAGATTATTTTCGAAAAAATATTTACACTAATGTAAGTATCGATTAAGAAGACGTATTGAAGCATCTAGTCATTCTGTAAATGTGAACTTGAAGGCTCCGCAGGAGAAAACTCTTGGAAACCCGGAATCTAATGCCAGTTTCATCCATTAGACATGCCATTAGTCAGTTTATTCCAAGATGGCTCATATGATTCATTCTTGGTCAATGTGTATCTGATAAAGAATGTAGGGTTCATCCCATATAGTGCACAGACAGTGGTTTCAAGACCAACAAAACTATTGAGCGACAACATAAAATGTGTCTTGACTTGACTTTTAAAGTGATTAGATACTAGGTATTTAACAATTGGGACAGTTGAATTCAATGAGGAGAATTATTATTAAATGAAGCTATAACAATTAGTGAGTACAGACATAGAATCCAGCAAATAGTAAGTGATTTAAGATTGTATTCAAGTGGTTCGACATGTCATTTTAAATGAGCGGAGACCTCTGGATCTGACTTAATAATAAGTCAGGATATATGAAATATTCCAAATGATCTTTTAGACTAGGAACTGTTTAGTCTATCACTTAGGTGAGCATAAATTTCAAGTGACTAGTGATAAGTAAGACCATGTGCGATCAAAAGTTTGGACCGTTTAGCTTATGACTAGCTTCACTCTGCTGCTTTTAAGTTTTTCAAGTGCTTCTCGGGTACTTTGCCTGAGGGTTTTAATGAGGACAGTAGGTCGTGAGATGTATCACAAGAATCCAATGATTAATATGTGAGACCTAAGTATGACTATTTATTAGGGAATGAAAGTGCTCAAATACTCAGATGAAAACTTATGATTTAAATAAACTGGGTTATATGAATATGGCGGATATCAAAGAATTGAAATAAAGTGAATAAGAATGTAATAGGCTGGGTACTATAAGTGACTAGAGGCTTCTATTCTCGAGAGGTTAAGATTTCTGGCTGTCAGTAACTAGGTACTTCTAGATTTAAGTGACAGATGCTACCAAGCAAGACTTCTGGATTTAGTGGGTTGACCCTTCTGATCTAAGTAAAGCTATTATTTTGAGTGATGTGATTGTTTAGTGAAGAAACTATTAAGTAAGTGAGACTGTTGAGACTTGTGAATTTTTTGAATGCAAGTGAGATTATGGGGGTGACCAAAATTCAAGAAAAGAATTTCGGTAAAAAAGGTAAGACTGAAAATTGAACAATTAGGTTTACGAACTGTATTTAGTACATTGATAAGCTAGGGCCCAAATTAAGAGTCTTTGCAGGGGCCCAAAGCCCACCCGTGCACCATGCGAATAGCAGTCACAACGCTCGGCCCTCAGAATGAGATCCTGCACGAAAAGTTTTTCATCTCGCTCGCGTATAAAGTCTCACCGGCCGCCGCGAAAAATTTTTTTCACCATCAAGCACAATGAAGTACGTTCAAACCGACCAAATCTTGGAAGTCCCAGAGGGCGTGTCCGTCGACATCAACGCCAGAGTTATCAAGGTCTCTGGCCCAAGAGGTGAGTTGACCAAGAACTTGAAGCACATTGACGTCACCTTCAGCAAGGTCGACGACAAGAGCATCAAGATCACCGTCCACAACGGTGAGAGAAAGCACGTTGCTGCTTTGAGAACTGTCAAGTCCTTGATCTCCAACTTGATCACTGGTGTCACCAAGGGTTACAAGTACAAGATGAGATACGTCTATGCGCATTTCCCTATCAACGTCAACGTCATTGACATTGATGGACAATCATACGTCGAGATCAGAAACTTCTTGGGTGAGAAGAGAGTTAGACAAATAAAGATCCACGAGGGTGTTACCGTTGAGCAATCTGCCAACGTCAAGGACGAGTTGGTGTTGTCCGGTAACTCCGTCGAGGCTGTGTCCCAGAACGCCGCTGACATCCAACAAATCTGCAGAGTCAGAAACAAGGATATTCGTAAGTTCTTGGATGGTATCTACGTTTCCGAGCGTGGTTTGATTAACGAGGATGCTTAAACTTTGGGTTTAAAGATAAATATATTTCTTGATTATCAACTATCTTATGGGAAGGGACAAGTTTATAGTTGTTTTGGCTTTAATTTTTCGGTTACCCTGTCTCCCATGGATGCGTTATAGTGCTCAAACAATACAGAGCCACCAACGATCCATTGTAGGAAAGAGACTTGAGGCTGGCATTTTCACTGTATTTATCCTGCATTGTTGCTGAGGTGATCGTTGATGTGTTGGCTTTGAGTTGGTAGGCTTTAGTTCTTTAATGTCGTCCATTTTTCATCTTATGGATCTTTGGTGGTCGCAGGCTGATGCTTGCGCCCATGAAATGTTAATAAAATGAAAATTGAACGACTCTTCAATGATGTTAGAGAATTTCTATCGCAATGGTCATTCATCGATAATTTTTTGAGCTCTTTAGCTTTTTGGGTCTTGACCTACCGACAACTTATTAACCTTACTGACCATTGACTGTCTATACTCTTCTATACTCTACTATATTCTGGCACGCCACACTAAATCACACTACTGCACTATACTAGACTACACATATCAAAATAATTTATAAGATTAAGGTAATGTTTGAATTAAAAAAATTATGAATCAGTAGATTGAATTTACCTAAGTATCAACAATTCATTAACTTTTACTGACCGTAACAAACGTTCTATTGACTATTGATTATTTACCGACTTGTAACGATTATTCAGAGACTGTTCATTGACTTGTATACTGACTTCTACTCACGCTTCATACACTTTAAGACAATTCTAAGATTAAAGACATTCCTAATATGGCAATCCAAATATGATACTCAGGACATCCAGTCTCTGTAGCTATCTTTAAATGCATGCGTGACCCAGACGCACCTCACATCCCGAGACATTATAAAGCCATTCCCTTGACACTAAAAATGTGAGTATCACCAAAAATTGAGTTGAATTATTAACCCACATAATAACCTGCTGTAACAATTCACGATTTGTTGTATCTATGCACTTATTACACTTAATGCATTAATCACGTGATCCATTTTTTATAGATTTTACAATTTGTTTGAATCCATGCCTTCAAACTATAGTCTTTGTAAAACTTGCTGATAGAGTCGAACAATTTTCTTGGTCCCTTGTTTTATGACTGGCTATGGTTCTACCGTGTGGTTGCAAGATTGTATGCATTCGCGAAACATCTACGCAAAAAATCCACCCCTTTGCGGATCCTCTTTCCATACAAGATGTTCTCGATCTTCCAGCGCAATTACCCCGCTCTTGAAGAGCTCAACGATACTATTGCACCCGAGCAATTGCGCGTGTTGAAGGACCAGGTGGAGTCCGAAAAGCCTCCAAGCCCCCAGTCGTCTTTCAACTACGCATGGGGCTTACTTAAAACTGATGACTTGAAGTCGCAGCGCATGGCCCTTGAAATCTTATCAACATTGTACCGCGATGTGCCTACGTTGAGAAGAGACTCGTTGTACTACTTGGCTTTGGGAAGCGTGAAGATTGGGGAGTACTCCAATGCTAGACGGTACTCGGACTCGTTGCTAGAGAAGGAGCCGGAAAACGCCCAGTTCCGCGCCCTCAAAGACGCTGTGGATGGCTCTATTACTCAGGACGGGTTGATAGGATTGGGATTGGCCGGAGGTGTCTTGGCCCTCGGAATCGGTGTCATCGGTGCATTGTCCAGAAAGAGAAGATAAAGAGAGAATATCAAAGATTAAAGATAGGGTCTCTTTGAGAAAGTGAAGAATAAAAGAGAGGAAGAAAGAGAGATAGAGAGAAACGACGGAGATAAGCACTTAACGTACGTAACATGAATTATTCACATGCTTTTAGCCACCATTACCCCGGTAGATTTAGTCAAAAATGTCTGACTGATTTATGACGTGCGCGTCACGTGCCATCACCCATATCAAGTGCTCGTTTTCAATCGTCCCCACTATGACTAAAATAGCCTTTCTAGGGCCCGAGGGCACCTACACCCACCAGGTATGTCAAAATTTGGGTTAATTGAGATTGTGCTAACAATAGGCGGTGATTCAGGAATTTGGCGAAGACCCCGATATCGACTGTCTTCCCCAGACGTCGATTGGAGCGTGTTTCAAGCACATCAACGAGGGAAGTGCTGATTTTGCCGTGGTGCCATTGGAAAATTCCACCAATGGGCAAGTGGTTTTCACATACGATTTGCTCCGCGACTGGTTCATAACCAAAAGCCCCGAATTTAGCGTGGTGGCTGAGCAATTCGTGAGTATAAACCACTGTCTTTTTTCCAATAACCTTGATCTCTCCAAGGTCGACAAACTATATTCGCATCCGCAGGTGTGGGGTCAGGTTGGCGAATTTCTACTGCATGAAAAGTTTAATGGTGCTTACGATCGCGTGGATTGTGGGTCTACAGCACAGGCTGCTGAGATGGTGGCTCGCGATGAAACAAATACTAGTGCGTGTATCAGTTCCAAGATTGGTGGGGAGAGATTTGGACTCAAGGTGGTGGCCGAGAACATTGAAGATATGAAGGGAAATACCACGCGTTTTTTGGTATTGGGAAAGAAAGAGCCAAACCCATCCACAGATGCCGGATCAGGGCAATATGTGACGTCATTTGCGTTAATCTTAAACGACAATGATCCCGGCGCACTTTGCTCTGCTTTGAATGCATTCAAAGAACATTCAATTAACCTCACGTCAATAACGTCCAGGCCGTCCAAGTTGGCACGGTGGGAGTATGTCTTTTTTGTGGAGGCCGAAGGGAAACATTTAACAGAGGAGATGGAAAAGAGCATTCGCTTGCTTGAGAAGGCCTGTAAAAAGTTGGCTGTTTTGGGGCTGTTCAGGAGGTCCTGTAGGTACCATGGAAAGGTATAGTCGGCGATAGGATACACAGACAATTAATGAAGCCATAACTTTAATACGTAGAAATTGAGTACGTACTGATATCTACGAGTGACTAAATCTTTTCTTTTTGTCAAACACTCTTCCTTGTCCCACTTCTATATGCGAATGTAGTAAAACTCTCAAACATTGTGTAATATCCTGATGGAAAATTTAATTGGCTTCTTGTTATATATTGACATTTGCCAGAGTAATGTACAAGGGCCAAAATCAACAAGTTCACCAAGAACTGCGAAAACTGCTACGTGGTGTTGGGTGCGAAATCCACTTCTGTACATTTTAGTACTGGGGCCCAAGGTGTTCTTTTTCCAGGCATTTTTATTTTTATATACCATTTCGGTCAAGCTGGACCAGACTTTAAAGAAAGAAATATACAATGTAACAGTGGTCCATCACGGTACGTGAAACTGGTCGAGTTTTGAGCTTCGATGCTGGTACACCCTACGCACGAGAAGGACGGCGTATGCATGACACGTACCTGATGAAAATAGAAGCTCCGAGTCGTACCTGAATCGATAAAAGAAAAGGGCTGTGCAGAGTGGTGGCCCCAGACGATAGCCGAGGCCGAAGTGTTGCAGGCGGTGAGGCGAGGAAATCAACAAGCTGGCAAAAGAACGACCACTTCCGAAAACTGTCTTGAGCATGGCTTGCAAACAGTTTCTTTGTGCTTCCTCAATACGAAATCAACAGCTTATCCCTAGCCCGAAAGAGAATTGTTCCTTCGATTCTTCAATTAGAGACAGAATTGATCATGTCATCTCCAAAATTATTGATCAGAATCTGACAGGTATTACAGGATTGAAACCTTTGGGTTTTTAAATCTCAAGAAAAGACAGGATAGAATAGAAGAATGTTAACATCATGTCATAATCAAAACATGAGAATATGATGATATAAGAATATGAAAAATTTGTGCAGTCACACGAAGAATTTGTATTCTGATGTGTCAGAATCGATGAAAAGAACCAATATGGGACTCAATGTCTACATTTCTGGGAAAATTGCTCGTGAATACTTCATATGACGGCCTGTTTTGAGCGTGGTATTGAGGGCAAAAAGTCATGAAAAAGAGCCATCCAAATGAACCGTTTCCAACAAGAGAAAGTAATCAAAAGTCTCCAAAGGAAGAAAGGAAAAATCGTGGTTTTTTAAATTAACTGTTCGGCGCTCAATAATTTGGCTTGATTCCTGTGCTTCTGGGCTCCAACATCGACTTTGCGCACCATCTCTCTCCAAGATAGACAATAAGAAATCTCCTTAAGAAAAATTGCAGATTTGATGGTTTCTCTAAACGATGCACCTTTTCAATTACCTGTGTGGAGTGAATTTTTATTCAGTTTTGAAAGTAAACCTTAGGACTTCTTGTATGCGCACTCAACAGTGTCTTCCTATACGAGGAAAGTATTACTTCTAATAGTGATCAATTTATTTGGACCTCCACAGAGAAATATACTTATAGTGTAAAGAAAAGTGTATGATAAGATTGTACACGACTATAATTTCTTTGATATTGAATTGAGCATGAGCCTTGTGACTCGTAAATGGCTAAATGACTAATAGACACTTTGACATTACTGAAACTGTTCCATACCAGCCCAGATTAGTGCCTCGCCATAAATAACTGAAGAGCCAAGTTTCTCCCATCAAATCCTGGACAAACACAAAACCCATTAATGTGTGATGAGCACCGGCATAGTGAGTCCTGGACCAGGAAGATCCAGAGAGATCCATAAAAGACAGATCTATGGCGAACGATGCATTCCTATTCAGCACCTCTGGATCTCAATCCACATTCTAATTGCTCAATAGCACAGAAATACCCATGTCTTTCCCAAAACACCTGTAAACGATAGAACGAAAGGCTTCTTCTATGTTCCAAACTTCTGATATGTCCAATCCTTGTTGTCCAAAGGACACACCGCACGTGACTTTAACCAACGCTGAATGCAGTGCAGGTGGAAGGCATGGTTGCATGCACCCCAGGCAGCGATACACTGGTCGTTTGTATTGTTGATGCTGTTGGGTTCACACTCAATACATGGCTCCATCAAGTGGTTGCGGCAAATTGCACAGGTATCCACGACGATATCCCACGACCAGAACGCCACTGCGGTCCACTTCTTGACCTCAAACCGAGGCTTTTTCTTGGGCTCTACGACCACGTCGTCACGGTCCATATCCACATCAACATCTTCAACTCTATCTTGCTCCATTGTGATAAGTAAGGAACGAGTAGACTTGGCGTGGTTATTTTGTGTGGCCGCGGGGATGCATGCAGGAATATCCTTAGGAACCTCTCCTAAACCAGTTTCAGAAACTTCAGGGACGATATGCAGTAACGAAAAGTCAAACAATTACCGATTAAGTGTTTTTTTGTTGTATGCTCTGAAATTCAATTTTAATAGTTAAAATAAAGTGTCATAGGTAACAATACTCCGGGTCTTAATGGGGAAAAACCGTCCGGTCCCTTGGGTTAAACAAGTCAACCTAGGCAATTACTCTAAAGTCTATTTTTTTCAGATGTCATATTATCCAAGAAGCCAATAAAGCTGGTCCAGATATGTTTAATAGAAGGAAACAAAAAAGTGCTATTTGAGTGAAGTACAACTGTGGCTCTCGGAACTAACCCCACGTGACCTAAAATCCAAGAGCTGTTCTTACATCAGACGCCATTTTTTTTTTTCCTGAACAATGAATCCAAAAGCCCAGTTCAATCTTCTAAAGTAGCTAGATCAAGGAGGATTCTTTGTGGTCCGATGAAATGACCTGAGTCAATAAGTCAGAACTGCACACGGATCCCGGAACTCGTCTCGAGAAACAACTGTTCTTAGACATGCCCTTAATATAGCCCAATAATACTGTACAATTCAAGACTAAGCTAGAGAAATAAACACCAGTATCTCCAAACTACACTATTAATTTTTTGGGTCGAAAACATCCTCTCTCAGGTATACCCAATCCATGCATGAGGAGACTGAATGCTGTGAGCCTTCACCAGGACAATTCATATTCTATTTCTGACATAGAATCCATCACAGTCGCACTCAGATTCAAAAAAACAGACGTTACAGGCACTATTGGTTGTGTGTGACACGTGACACACATCACGCGAGCAAAACATGCACTAGTGAACTTGCGGTGTACTGGCTCACAACACCACCCTTCACCATGGCAGAAGACTTAATTTCGTCGCTATATCCGCCGCCACCACCCTACTACAAGTATTTTACGAGCCAAAATATCGAACGGTTTCAGGAACTCAAGAAACAGGCGGAAAATTCCGGGGAAAATAGCATCGAAAATGAGCAATTGGACTCCAAACCTACTCTATCAGACTACCCCCATCTTGCCCAACTAGAACAGCCGGAATTTGCCGAACTACGGTTCCAAGTGCCACCTCAAATCCCCCTGACCGACCAGTACCGAGGATATGGCAGTGTATGGTCGCTAGAAAACAAATTACCCTCGCTTAAAGAGCTGGGATGGAGGCAGCTATATGCTGACGAGGACGAAACCATCACATCCAAGGCCAAAATTGAAGAGCTCCACAAGCTTTTGGATTCACTTCTCTTGAACTTCTTGGAGCTTGTGGCCACGATGTCGGTAGAACCGGCCCAATTCCACGTGAAAATCGAGCATTTGAAGTTGATACTCATCAACATGAACCACCTTTTGAATACGTACCGGCCACACCAAACACGGGAGAGTTTGATCATGCTATTGGAGACGCAAATCGAGGAGAAGAAGGCGGAAATCGGCACCATGGACCTTGTGGTGGGGGAGATAAAAGAGAAGATCAGGGGGTTGGTAGCCGATTGTGCCTTGGAGCCCGAGACTCTGGAGAAGCTGGTAGAAGTGGATGAAAAGGATATCAAGCTAAGAGAACTACAGGAGCTTCTCTTAAACTCCTAGTGTATAATATTAGTGACATGTCAAGATAAGAGAAGAGAATAGATTCTAATCAAGAGATCAAGAGCCCAAGAGTTGATCAATGCCAGGATAATGCCAAGCCTATTATGACACTATTTTGACTAATTACGAGGTCATGATTAGACATTATAAAAGTCCCATCACTACATCTTTAAACCCTCCGACATCTCAACCACTCTGTGCCTTATCTCTAATACCGTTAAGTCATGGCCATGTACTCTAACATGACCACTGAGTGAATACCAAGGTATAAAGAGAATATACATAAAACAATCAAGAGACAAACATAAATACAAAAATTTATATAAAAAGAGACATAGAGAGGCCAGAGAGGCACAGGTGTAATGGATGGTTTCGAGCCCTGGTGATTAGTTTAGGTTGTTTTTGACCATGCAATCAACAACGAGACGAAAATCGAATAAGGTAAAGATCTCTAAAGTCAGTATTTTGGAAAAGGCCTTGAATTGAGAGGCTCGCGAAGTGAATTAAGTCCGTTCTCCAATTCAACTGGAATGTTTTATGGAGTCCCCAGCAAGAGTTCTTCTTGACTTGAAAGAATAATTGGGGTAACCTAAAACGAAATTAGGATCTTGTGAGCCTGAAATTCTCTTCGAACATTTAAAAATATGTTCAATACATCTTGAACTCCAAGAGTAACAGATATTCACAGAGGTATTTATCAGAGATCGAGACCGAAATATATCGAGACTGAAAGATGCAGGATACCAATTCATATTTTAAGCTTACATATTGCAAGCGACCATCCATGATGTGGTACCAGGTAAGCCATATGGTAATATAGCACCTACTAATCTGCTGACTGGGTCTAGTGCACATTAGTCTGATCATTTATTCTGGTTGTTTAATCTGATACCTTTAATCTAACCTTAATCTAACACCATCTGATACCTGGAGATATTAAATCAAATCCAAAAGATCGTTCAGAGGCTTGTTGCTCACCTTCATGTTTCCGAAACTGGTCTCCACCGACGTTGGCGCTGACGGTTTTGGGTCAAACAAGCTCATAATGTCGTTCGTCGAAGACTGTGCTTGGTTAGCGAGGCCTGGTGCAGGTACGGCGAAGAGATCGTTCAATTCATCCAATGCAGAACCCGCCTTGAACTGCTCGGAGTCTGAGTCGTCGTCGAAATTGAGCAAGTTTTCGTTCTTGACGTTGTTGATCATCTCGTGCTTTGCCATATTGGCCAAGTCGTTGATGTTGCCGGTTGCATTTTTTGCCGAACTCTTGGACTCCACCTTTTTGTACGAGTCCGGATCAATAAATGTGGATGCAGGTTTGTGGTACACCGACGAGAGCGTGGCCATCTCCGATATCAATGCTTCCAAAACCACAGGGTTGAAAGTAGGAATAATGGTCTTGATGGGTGGAAGATGCGTTCCTATGATGGAATTTTGCGCGTTAGCCGACGACGACGACAACAACCGCCAGTAAACAAACGCCTTGTCTCTGACATCGGCATTTTCACACTCTTTGGTCGACTTCTCTAACACCGCTTGTAATACGTGTGCATAGGTATCGTTGAACACCAAGCTGATTTTCACCACGGCCGTTAGAATGTTCAACTGCAAAGAAGGCTCTGCCTCCAAGAAACTGTCCACGAGCTCCTGCACCTTGGCCTGGAGACCCGTGAAGTACTTGGGGTATTCACCAAGCAAGTACACGTAGCCTGAAAGAGATGCTGTTTCTGTCAACTGGTCGATGTAATTGGAGATCACTGGAACAATTAAAGTGATCAAGTCGTTTTTGCGGGGGTACCGTCTTAAGATCTGCGTGAGGATGGCCACGGACTCATTGATGATCAAATCCCCGCCTCTTTGCTCCATTAGCATGATGAGCAAGTTGACGGCCTGGATCACCGAATTGGAGAGCTTGATGGCTACAGCCCCGACCGCCTGCACGGACTTTGTCACCAACATAGGCTCGATTTCCATGGCATATTCCTTGAGTTCACTGAACAACAACGAGCTGTTTGCATCGCACGCCAAGCGGATGATGATCTCCAACTTCTCCAACTTCAAATACAACGGATCAGAGTACTTGATGAAGAAGACCCGGAGCTCTTTGGACAATACCTCGGGGTACTTTTCCAAGATTATGCGGATGTTCTTGAGCCCCACGAACTGTGCCTCGGGAATTGATGACAGCACCAACGACACCATTGGAGCAGAGAGTTTGCGCAAGAACGATGTTTTGGTGGCCTGATTGGGCAACGTCTCCACATGGTGAATCACCACTTTGATCGATGCTAACACCACGGACGGATTCACATGCTGGAGCTGTGGAATACACCTCTCGATAATGTGCAAGGCCTCATCGGAATTAGATGTCAGGAAGTCGGCTAAACACGACAAAATCGTTATTCTACCCCACTCCGTGCACTCGTTCAAGCATGCCAACAAAACCTTCACAAGGTCCGAGTCAATCACCAACACCTCCAAGTTGCGGTCGTTATTCATATCTTTGATCTCATAAAGTGCATTAAGGGCATTGGCAACCACCATGGGATTAGGGTCGTGTATCATTTTCTTCAAGATATCTAAGAAGCCAAACTCTATGCACATCTCCGAGTTCAAGTCAAACAACTTAGCCACACAGATGGCCGCCGTCTTCCGCACATACGGATTGTCATCCTGTATCGTCCGTTTCAAGGGCACCTCCATGTAATCTACCATCTTGTCCACACGAATACAGCCCATGGTCCGAATAGCCAAAGCACGAACTAGCGGGTTGACGTCCTCGGTGTCTTGCACAAAGGTGTTAACAGCCAAAATACACAACTCGGGGTTCGTTTTGGCGTAGTTCATCATATAGAGATAAACAAGCTTTTTCTGCTCCAAATCGTGCGTGGCAATGTTCTTCAAGACGTCGGGAAAGAGTGCTGAAACGTCCTTGCCCACAGTCATGGCCTGGATGACCCGCTGGATGGCATCTTTGCGCTCGTGCTTGTATTGGGACACGAGCCCGCTCCTTAGCTCATACGCCTCACCCTTTTTAGCGCCCTTGAGGAAGTTGAGGATCTTTTTCTCCAAGGACATAGTGGTTATGAACAGCGCTTTGGTGTGTTGTCTGCGCAGTTACGCGGAAATATCATGCGAAACATCCGTACACCCCATACTAGCACACATAGCCATGCCTCCTAACCAGTCACCATTCTAGGTCTCGTAAATGATTTTTTGAAGATAGCCTCGTATATCAATCCATTTCGGTCAGTGTGATGAGCAGGATTTTTTAGTCCTTCCTAAAAAAAAAGAAAAAAAAAAGAACAGAAACGCCTCGAATGTCTGAATACCAAATAGGTGACTCCACTTCTTAGACTTCATCTCTATTAATCACAGCTGAAATGACCACATATGAGCATATGATAACGTATGGTAGATGTTCTTCAAACAGATTTAGAAATCAGTCCAAATGGACTCGGGTAAGAATCTAATACGGGTTGCCAGCGGTAGAATTCCACCGGAATCATGCGAAAAGGTCCCAATTCTCGATGTTCATCGTGGAAGATGCCGCTTTTATAACACGGTACGCTTCTCCCAACACGGAATCTGGCGTCTGCAACACATCCTGGGCCTCGGTCAAGAACTTCTCCTGATCAAGTGATCCATAGTCACAGGGTACGTTCATGGTCACAACAATATCAGTGTCACTCTTTTGGACCCGAATCAATGCAATGTACATGAACAACTTGGTATCGGAGTTCTCCCTTTGGGTGAGTGCCGGTTTCACCAAAAAGAAATGTATCTCGCTGTCAATATTCGAGTTGACTCCAGATTCTAATGGGGCCAAAAAAATGGCTGGGCTTTCAAGTATGTCCTCAAGATGGACAGCCAAAACCTCGGCGAGATTATCTCCTTTGACGTATTCCAATAAGTCGAAGATGATGGACTGGTCAAGCTCCTTGGGCTTTTCAATGAGAAAAACTTCCTGAGTGTCAGGCACTTCTCTTATCTGAGAGACATCGATTATAGTGTTAGGGAGTTGGCAGGTGATGGCACCACCATATAGTTCGGACATTTCTGGAGTATAGAGCCCAGAGGATGAGCTGAATCGTTAAGTAAACGCACAGCGTCGCACATGCAGGAACACACTACAGTCCAAGAGAAGTCAAACAAAATCATAGGAGTAGTTAATTGTCAGATTGATAAAGTAGAATTTAGTGTAGCTTGAGTATTGGTGACTGTACACTTGAGCATTAGTTGCAACATATCACTCATTTCCAACACAGTGCATAAAATTAAGACAGTACTTAGCTTCAACCTAGCAGACGGCACATTCAACATGGCTCCAGGTTCAAGACCCTTATAGTATGATAGCATACAATTCTAATACCCCAGATCAGTAGCTCATTTTGTAGACGGGCTAGAAAATTCGTCGGTTGTCTGTAGTGGGACATTGTAAAGCTTAAATAAGTTTCAGAAAGATAACAGTGCCCAAATGTGTCGAGGCAAGGGTCTATTTATGCCCATTTCCCCTTACAGCCTGTGCCCCTCCCGAGAATCTACAGAAAGCAGGGGAGCTCAAATCCGCAGCGCAATGTAAGGCTTTTCCCGAGTGTTTCAGAAATGCATGGTTGCAAATCGTATTGTATGAACTTTCTGGCCCCTTAAAAAGAGAAGGGCGCGAAAATAGGAAAGTGTGCGATCCTTCATTCACATTTAAGATCGTTCGTGCATCCGAGCACTTCGCGTTTTTTTCGTTGGCATGGTAGCGAAATACACTATAAATACTTTTCATACTATTACAGCCAAATTTAAAAGCACTATCACGGAGTGAGTGAAGTCCCTAAAGACACAGAGCATTGAAAGCATAATATTCTGGCATTTCGAGGACCGTGGATCTGCAGTTGATTGAGAGAATCTGATCTACCCGACTTAGTTCGTCATCATGAAGGCCGCCAATCTTGCGAGTCGCCGAAGACCCATCGTCATCACCGTGGTGGTGCTATTAGTCTTGGTGGTGCTAACCAAATATTCCACCTCCAAGAGCAAAGATGCCTTGGCCAAGGACAACTTCAACGGGATTTTCCTGCTGATATTCACGGAAAACGACAAGAAACAAGAAGAGTTTTTGAAACGTTTGGATAAGATGAACTCCAAGTTCTACAAGTCCACCGAGCTGAGGTTGTCCAATTTGGAGAAGCAAAACGAGCTCTTGTTGGAGCAGCTCCAGTCTATGAAAGTGCCCCCTGCCACCATGTCAATTAGAGAAAAGTTGGTGTACATGACTGCATACGACCCTAGAGCAAAGTTCCCGGGATACATCTGGCAATCGTGGAAACATGGATTGAACGATGGGGCTTTCGATGCCCAATACAAAGAGGGCCAGGCCCAGTGGGCAGTCAAAAACCCTGGCTTCGTTCATGAGCTCTTCAACGATGACACGAGTTATGCCACCGTTAAGAACTTGTACAGCTATATACCGGAGGTCATCGAGGCCTATGAGAGCTTGCCCGAAGTGATTTTGAAGATGGATTTTTTCAGATACCTTATCTTGTTTGCCCGTGGAGGAGTTTACGCCGATGTGGATACCATGCCTTTACAGCCGGTGCCCAACTGGATTCCCGAAAACGTGTCGCCCACGGAATTGGGATTGATCATAGCAGTGGGAACCGATTCTCTGTCGGCAAACTGGAAAGCAGAGAGTCACCGCAGATTGGAATTCGGCCAATTCATCATCCAGAGCAAACCGGGCCATCCAATTTTAAGGGAAATCATTGCACAAATTACAGAATCGACTTTGAAATTGAAAAAGGGCTTGAACAGTGGAGAGAGCTTATCATTGGTCGGATCGCCCAACCAAAGACAGCTCCAGATTTCCAGATGGACTGGCTCGGGAATCTGGACTGATACCATTTTTACATACTTGAACGACTACATCAAGTCGTCCATCTACCAGTCGGTCACGTGGAAGGATCTTCGTGGGTTGGACACGCCCAAGTTGGTGTCGGACATTCTAATTCTTCCGGTTAAGTCGTTTGCTTCGGATCTCGAGGTGCGCAAAGATGGCAAGATTCTTGATCAGATTGCATTCGCTAAACACTGGTCAGCGAAGATCTGGAAATCCACGTGAGTTATAGAAATATTGCATGACCACTTTGAATTATAAGGGAGCGTCCGCAAACGCCTCCGTTGGTAGATCGTAGAATCTTATACAAATAATTAATATAAATAATCAAACATCAAATAGTACAAGAAGTTTTTATGACTATGTGTCAAAAACAAAAAGATTGCAGCACCACAATTTCACACATGATCTCTCACTGCATTACTCACTGTGGCCCTAAGTGGCTTGACTAACTTTGATCGGACGGAAAGTAGTATTTTCCACTTGGTATGGCCGTAACCGGACGTGTTAGAGTTTTAGCAGGACTGGGACTTATAAACAAAGTTATATTAGTTGTATATCCGAATACTGTAATAAGCCTTAGAGGCAACCCTGGGGATCCATCTAATTATACTTTCTCTCTGCTTCAGGTAACCCCTTTCAGGACTTTCCTGAAACAGCCGACAGTCCATCATGGAACGTGTTGTTTCCATTTGTTGAATAGAATTCCATATAAGAAATTCCCTACAGCTCAGGCAGATCCTCTGCTTCAATTTGCCTTAGGCCTAGCGCCTAGTATTCAAGTTTCCTTGAATACTAACCTTTCCATCCTCTCATATTTATGAGTGGTATGGGTTGAGACTTGAGCTTAAGCTAAGTCTCCATTAGTATAATCCACTGACACTAATTATTCAATTCTAGAGCTCGTAGAATTATTCCTAAAAGAGAGTTTTATAATCAGGTTTATTGAATTTAAGAAACAAAAGCATTGTTCTATGTTTATGTATAGCTTAATGATACAATAGATTCTAGCGTCTGAGGTATACTAATAAGCTTATCAGGATTAATGAGCCGCTGGTTGGGAGATACACCGTAGAGAAATCCATTAAATAATTAGACTTCGAAAGCCAAGTAACCTTTGATAGTATGCGTTGACTTTCTTTTCTTTTAGGGACTCTGCATTGTTTTGAGCCTACTGACCATGTGCATCAATATACATCGGACAATGAAGTATTGTGTATAGTATGACATAATACTATAGCAGAAAAAGCAGTACATTGTTTACGAAAGTATTATTCTCTCACTAGCGTAGAGTAAGAGTAGAGTAGAATAAAATAGTAGTACACAGGTGTAGAATGTGCATAGTGTAGTGTAGTGTAACGTATGCGTAGAAATATAGGTAGCAGTTTCGTAACAGTTAATGGTAGTATGTTTCTCTGTACACCTTGCTATTTGAAGTATTAGTATTGTAAGTCAGAGTTCAGACATCTGAGAGGAATCGCCCCTGGATTGCAGACTACGCCAGGAAGAAAGTAGCTCTATGTCCTCCAAAAGTGTACGATTTGAAGATCTGCCTTGATACCAGTGGAGCTCTTAACTGCTGGTAAAGAAACTTTGAGTATTGGAATTTCTAAATCTCTACATTAAAGCCATCCTAACAAATAGACTTGTAGTTTCAGCCCCTCCCTGAGCAATCTACAATGAATGTACTACTACTAAATACCACATTACAAGATTTTAACCGGACTTACATCATTAAATCGAAATAAAAACTCTCCAAAAAGGACGTAACTGTTATTGGTTTGGTGTGAAACAAGACCAAATATTGTAGATAAGAGATTGAGATCGCAGTTTTTGTGTTGTGGTTTTTGTATTGCTCTATCTTATCTGTTTATCAAACCAAAATTTCTAGAGAGTGGTTCCAAGATTGCTAGCCAGTACAAAGCCACTTCTCACTTTAGCGAGAGCACCTGTATCTCGGTTTGTGGCCGAATTGGGCTATGTGCTTATTCTTACAAATTTATATAAACTATTCTCTTGTACCTACTTTTTTCTTATCCCCGCCTCCACTATCAAACAAACCACGCTTTGTCTTTGATACTTC
>NLAC01001431.1:0-14373 GCA_002374635.1 Metschnikowia sp. 04-218.3
TCTGCTTGCTATCAGTCTCTGAGATAACTAAAACTCTCAGATGTCGCAGTGTTCAGCAAACCGACGTACACATAGATTTTCCATTTCTTGTCGGTTAGGCTTTTGCTCATCAAGGTACTCCCCGATATCCTGGGTTGAACTTATTTCATATTCCCTTGATGATACCTGGGTTCATATGACTTTCAGCAGGGCCAACAATATCATCTTCCACTTTCAAAGGTACTTTTCAATGAACGTTGGAGCTTCAGACAATGAAGCTTGCGGTCTGGTCTGTTTCTTAAGGTGCCATATACCTTATTTGAGCCTTCATATTATACCTCAAATGTATTCAACCGCTCCCGTATTTTCCGATGCCTTCACAAGCTCACTCTAGTCGGAAATTGGAGCCTTTTCATTCTGATCAAGAGTATAGTAGAGTTCCAATATCGAGTTAAGCGACTCAGGGCTCATAACCTATTGAACTTTGTACCCTAGTTAGTTCATAAGCTGGAACTCTTACGTAATTGTTCTCTTGTACTCTCGTCAGCGTGGCACTTCAGCTGCCACTTCAGTTATTTATATTCAGATCAATCTCTAAACTAACACTAGGAAATCGCTATTTCCTCTCCTTAACTGAGCTGATTCGATGTCTGTAGGACCCTGTTCGATTGGCCTCTTCTTTTTCGTCGCGACGTGTCCCTTCAGGGGCCACGTCGCCCGGAGCCTTCTCCCCCTCCTGCATGTAAAAGACCACGTTCCGTTTCATCTGACCATACTGCATATGCAGTTACGTGCATATGCAGTACATATGAGACGTGCGAGTCTCATATGTTCAACATATATGCAGACACATGAGTATGCAGTACATCTCTGATGTACTGGCTCCTCACGTTGAACAGAAATACTTTCTCTACAATCTTAAATCCCGCACATGGCGGAACACTAGTGACACTTGCTTCTAACATATCGTTAAACGGATAACTGTCGTACACTTTGTTAAATCCATAACTCAGCGAATAATTTGATGAACTTCTCAATGACCTCATATAGGACGAGTCGCGCCACCTTTATGTATTCAGAAACCACCACCCAGCCGTAATTCAGAAAAAACTAGAAAGTACGAGTTTGAGGTTACTCAGACGAATTAAGTCACTCATATCAGACACATGTGAGCAGTCCATAAATTCAGCGTTTTATCTCTGTTGCACGCGTTTCATCTTCAGATAAATGGCTTGTCATACTCAGGTACATATTCTTCATCTTACTCAAGCAAATCTACCACAGCAGAATTAGTTTTATTGTAGAGCAAGAGGTAGGTCTCCACTTTGGTACAAGGCGCATTATCGGAACTGGTGTTAATAATTTGAGACAGGTTGAATTCTTGACGCAACTAGTAATCAAAATTTCGAAGCCTCATCTCATTACCTAACTTCAACATAGTTTTGGGGGCAGTAGAACCAAAAAAGGCTTTGTCTAAAAACCCTGCATACCCCGGTATGTGTGTATCTCTAGTGGATACATAAAAATCTTTTGAGGTGAACGCAGCTAGGTCGGCCGATATATTTCCATTTGAAAACACACTACGGTGTGGACCAAAGTTGTGTTGCTCTTCCGAAAGTGGGGTTGCGTCATCAAAAGAAAGATTTCGTCTTCTTTGACTTCAGAAAGAAGATTATTTTTGGGAACAACAGATACAGCACTCTCAGTCTCTATGTCATAATTCCAGAGGTAGATTTCCACTTCCTACAAAATACGACCTGTTTGTATGTGGTTGCTTGTCTAATCACGGACTGCTCCTGTTCAAATACATTGCATAAATAAAAATTGCCCATCAAAAACCTCATCTCGTTATTCAACTCCAATCTCACCTATCGACTATGGGACAAAGGCCAACTAAGCCATCGAGGAAAGCCAAAAACTCTGTATCTTTGATGTTAGCGTAGATGTCTTGCACGGTGATCTCTACAGGGTCTTTCGCCGATCCATAAGATGAGGCCTAGAACTCCACGCTGTTTGGAGTATACGCGAAGCTAGGGAGTGGTATCAATATTGCATTGATTCTGGCGAACATAAACATTGATACAGTCTCCTGACACAATGCCCGCAAATGGAGTTCTAGAATTAATAGAGAAACTTTTAGGCAGTTGCTAAAGCTCCTGGGAAGACGAAATGGCATTTAAAGGCTACAAAACATGCAGAACCCAATTTCTTAGGGGGTCACGCAAAATTTCAGAATAATGGCTATTTGCACCTGTGAACATGCTTCACTAAAGGCCGATGCCCTGCACATTTCTCTCGATTAGCTTCGCCTTTCAGCCAATAATCGTCTGGTCAGTTGCAATTTTGAACACTCTGAATGATAAATCTCTTTCTGAATATTCTGTTGTGGCATTTCTTTCTGTTGTGAAATCGTTGGTATCGCAGCGTGGGCCATGTATCCTTATTTCAACAAACATCTAATTATCTTTTCATACCCCTCTCTACTTCATGTGAACAAACAATTGACCAGCTTGGCCAGTCGGTCTGTAATTAGTTCATGGTGCACGGAGCTAAGAGATACTGAGAATAGGAGGTATCTTCAGTAATCAGTGCCGCACGGTAGCCTTACCATCAGTGATTTTAGCGAGTCAAGGATTATATCTTTCTTGGTAATTCTCCCACTTATCATGTTGTATATCCAGTAGCTTAACAATTCAAAATTAAGATTCCTCAATTCCTCTTATACTTCAGACCATGTGACGACATTCAAACTTGCGCACTTACTTGCGTAATGTAATGTCTAACTTGATGCAGCTCCCTAAGCACAGCACCTACTATTAACATCACTGATTGTATTTGAGCTTTAATTGTTCCTTTAAAATTTTATTAATGTCAGATACATAGTGTCCAAAGTCTAAAGACACTAGTAGAGGCAATATCATTATAGGCGATTTAGTCTAAAGCAGTTTAGTTGGTTGTAGAACCTCCCAAAGAGAGAACATTTTGTTTGTTTCAGTGTCAAATTTACAATCTTGTGGTTTTAGCTTACCGATATGACCATGAGCGATGGTATTGTCTATGTTTAATTTTGAAATGAACTCTAATATTATTAATAGTACGTTTCGTTCTGTGTTTGGCGAAGCTACCATGTTTTCACAGGAAAGAAATGACTTTTTTTTACCAAAATAATATATCTGAGTTCAGTGATGACTAACCGTACCATAAGACACCTGCTTTTAGCCGAAGGAAGGAGATAAAACACTGTTCTATTACCCAGGTTAATGTTCACTGGTCTGCACTGAAAGGGTAATCGTGCTAGCACTGTAGTGTTAAATCTATATTCCCGTAGTCTTACAAAACTAATATCTATAATAATTATGGTTCTCAAAAAAACAACCAAGTAGACATGTTAGCTGAACTACTCTAATACTATATGTTGCAGGCCGGGCTCATGACTTTCGGGGAAGTACTATGACGCAGGTTTCACAGCCTGCAGTGTAAAATTATTGTTTTGCAACCTGCAATCTACAGAGGTGTTTTACAGTCTACAATCTGAACTAAATTTGCAGTCTGGGACATAAAATCTGCTTTAAATCTGGAACTACTTTTCCGATCGGCTTCAAATTCAAATCGGCCAGACATCTTTCCGCAATATGCTCAGCTGACTAGATTCTGGTATGAGTGCGAAAGCATACATGATTGTGGTTGAATTTTTGGTATATGACACTAATATATAAGACTGAGATTTTCACCCAAAAATCATTTTGTCCCCACTATTTCACCCAGCTATCAACTTCAATAAATATTTTACTGAACCTTCGATACCTCGCAGAAAAAGAACAATTTTCCAAGCCCTTTCCTAACTATCGATCAGCAACTGAATACCTTTTCTTGAGTAAGCATTTCCTGATGAGTGACTACTGCCCCATCTTTGTGGACATAGCCACCCACGCCATGAGCTGTGAATCTTCAGAGATTCCATTAGAGCTTTTCGGTGATGAAACCTGGAAACAAGAAGTCTGCTTGGACACCATACTTGCCTCTCTTAAGACAACAACGGTCACTAAACCCATCGAGGTCGTCGACATCCCCCTCCCTGTTCTTGATATAGCTTGTCCCAGCCATACTGAAGTGCCTCAAGACACGAAGTTGATTCAGGTTAAGAAAAAGATTAAGAACGTTTGGAATTCGGAAAGGTTGTTACTGCCTAAAGGCTTGGCTATGTTCAAGAAACAAATGCCAGCAGCTCCGGGTGCAAAAGCCGCTATTGTGCGGCCGGAGCAACCAATGTCTAAGAAGTTCAAGAGTTTGCGGAACAAACATGATGCGCACTTTAAGGCCACAAAGAAATGGAGCAAAGTTTTCCTGGAATTGAGACTGTTGGAACGGCACGAGGCTTGCTACCGCCAGAGGACCCGAGTTTGTGAGTGGGACGAGTGTCCTGTGGAGAAAAATGGGGCGCGCCGTATTTCTGCACACCGCGCATACTGTTGCAGTTTGAGTGCAGTTCATGCAGTGAAGCGGATCGTTTTGGGCACACCTGCCAGGCCTAAGTTGGTGATTCTGCCCTCTCATTTTGGCCAGGATCCAGAGCCCAAGGTGGTACCCACTCCAGAAGTGGTACCAGATCCAGAAGTGGTACCAGATCCAGAAGTGGTACCTCTGCCCAAAGTGATGCCCCAGCCAGATGTGATTCTCGTGTCTGAGACTATGCACTGTCTTGAGCTCCCTGACTGGGAGTTTGAGCCGGAGATTCTGGAGTATCGCCACAAGTTCAATGGCCGCTGTCAAGTTAGCTCGGTCTTTTGGAAAAACTTGGTGGATCTGCACTACTTGAAACGGCCGCGGGCCTCTTCTCATCCTGAATCGGTGACTATTGTTGATCTTTCTGAGACTGTCCTGGCCAAAGACATCTCTGATATAGACTCTGATGACACTCTGAGGCACTTTTCAAGTCCCGGAGCTCCGAAATCCGCCGATTTCTTGCCACAAGCAGATGCTATAAGCAGGTTTGCGGCTTACCAAAAGAAGAAGACTACGCAACTCCTCATTTGTGCTCCAGAAGCCGAGGTGCACCTGAACTCGCAGGAATCATCTGCCCTGATTGAAGAAGTGCCCGAACTGGCCGGAACCTCTCTGACACAATCCACTCCCCAAAATGTTATCTTGAATGAAATCCACCAAGCAAGTGAGACTTTTGTGCAACCACTTCGCGGACTTCAAGAATGCGCACCAGTGTCAGCATCACCTGAACACGCAGCATTCGTTGAGATCATACCCTTCGTTCCTTACGACTTGGGTGATTACACCCCTTTGCCTTCCGATGAGTCAATTGCATCGGAAGTATTCGAAGACTTGGACCCATCTGACGAAGAGTCTTGTTCAGAGACGGATTCGCAATCATCTTCGGTATATTCTGAAGAAGCTGTTGAGAGCGGGGCCAGTCATGAGTTTACTAATCTTGAACTCCAGTCGGAATCTAGCAATTGGAGCGTTGATGA
Source organism: Metschnikowia sp. 04-218.3 (assembly GCA_002374635.1). Classification (NCBI taxonomy): domain Eukaryota; kingdom Fungi; phylum Ascomycota; class Pichiomycetes; order Serinales; family Metschnikowiaceae; genus Metschnikowia; species Metschnikowia sp. 04-218.3. The sequence goes on from NLAC01001431.1 coordinate 5,460, forward strand.
GTCTGACCCAAGCAATTCGGAAGACTCTGAAAGTGAGGCTAAGGCTTCTTCAAAAGCTTTGAGAATTCCTAAACTCCAAAAAAAGCGATTTGTCAATAAACTTGACACTATCTCCGAGACGAAGGACCTGGGCGCAAACATGCAAAGGACTCAAAAAAGTCTCAGAATGCCCAAAATTACTCAAAACTCACTTCTGAAGTTTTTCATGAAAAAGGCCTCGCAGATCGAGCGGGTTTTCGCACAGGAATCCAAAGAAGAGGTGATATTTGAGGCTTGTGATCCAATCTTCGAAATGGACTGCGAAGACTTTCAAGATATTAAAGACATTGTTCCAATCCAGAGAAACCTGGAGTACGAAGTATTTGACACTGACTGCTGGGTCAGAGACCCTAAAAGCAAGTGGTGGCACGATCTTGGCTTGGAGGAATTCTTCATTCCCAAGTTGGCGGCGGGCGCAGGTATTGACCTCAAATGCGTGTGCATTAACTTGAGAAGCATTAAGAAGTCCAACATTGAGGTCAAGTTCAATTCTTATGTGGCCAACATGAAATTCAAAATGGTCAAATCTGCGCAGGAACCTTTGCGACTTGAGCAACTTGGAGCCGGCGACCACCAAACCGGCTCTATGGACAAAAGCATCAAGGGTGGATTCCGGAGTTTCATTGAGATTGGCGACATTGACATGACTGCCGAGTTCAATACAAGTGAAATGGTATTGCAACATTACGAATTGATGTGTGCCAAGTCACGCAGTGACTCAGGCACCCCAGACCCAGAAGAATTTTGCAACCAATTATCGCACATGAAGGCAGTGATTCTCGCACAAGATAGGATCATGGGAAAGTGCCAGGAAAATCTCTTGGTGAGCCTTGAGAACTATGATCTTATCGAGAAGTATATGCACTCTTTGATGGCCAACATCAAGGCTGCTGCTGCCTCCTTCTACAATCACTGTGTGGACATTGGCAATCACGAGAAAACTGGGGACATTTACGGCAAGTTGAAGCTGTGCTTCAGTGAAATCATGGACGATCTCTTGCTCATGGGAAGGATGGAGGCCAGCATCCACCAGGGCCTCAATAGAATTGAGATAGGCTTCACCACAAAAATGGAGCACATTCTCGGCAACTACGAGAAGGCCTTTAGCTACAAGATGGTCTTCCACGAACTGTTCAGGAACGCCTACAAGAAGTTTCTCAAGTGTGGCGACTTGACCAACCGCCAATTTGACAGTTTTATTGGCTGCGAAAGCGACGAAGGCCAAGCTGAATTTTTGGACAAGTGCCAAGTGGTCGAGGTTCGGCAAATCTTACTGGAGAAGTTGGAACGCCTCAAGACTCAGCACCAGATGGTCAGACAACTGCGCGAAGAGTTGCAGCTGACTTTCGAAGATATTTCACTGAGGTTCTTGGCACAGGTTTCTGAGTGAAACACTGTTAGCAACAATCTCCATGAAGATAGGGATTGGATAAACGAACCCCAAGGCAGCAACAAGAACAAGAAGAATAAAAATAAATAAAAATAAAAAAAAAAAAAAAAAAATCGAAAAAAAACCTTACTATCTTAATAAGATATAACACTCATGACTCAGGATAGACCACTCAGAATATTGGACAAAAATATCGGCCAGAGAAGCTTTGATGGCAGCAAAAACACCCGGGCTGTAGGGCATGGCAATAGATGCACAAAATGTTTATGAAATGGGATAATAAACCATTGGATCTTAAAGATTATGAATGTGCAAGATAAACCCTTTTGGGAAAATTACGAAGCACGATTGATGAACCCTTCGGGGCCTTGGGATTCTGGAACAGGACAAGCAGAATGGTCATAATATGCAGCCTACAGAACTAAGTGGCCGGTGCGAAGAAAATGACTTGAAAAGAGACAAGTTAGCCAAAGTCATATGTATTATGCTTAATAAATAATGTCGAAGCTATATTGTAGAGCTATAATAGTGGAGCTATGAACTAGAATCAAAATCTAATTAAGTGTCTTTCTATGTATAAGATGTGGCTGCAATGATTCTATGCACGCTTGTCGTTGAGCCAGTTGATGAACTCAAAAAATAGCGTTGCCTGAAGCTTGTTCTTGCGCTCCATGGCCCACTGCGTCATGGACACTGAGTAAATGGAGATGATCTCCGGCAAGTAGTCTTTCTTGATGGAAACCAAGCTCCTCGAAAGGATAATACAACTCTGACCGCACGCGGCTCCGTGTGCATTGTTGTGGGACTTGGTACTGGCCTCTTGCTGGAGCCACTTGATTTCCTCAAGAAGATCTTTACAGAATTCCTCAACCTCTTCCTTTGAAGGATATGCCCGGGCGATTTCCGCTTCGTTGGGTTTGACCTTGCTGACTTTGGCCTTGAGAAGCTTGTGGGCTTTCACACCCACGTTTTTATCTTTGGTCAGGTTGATAACATTCACAAGCGGGCGAATGAAACTGAGACCAAGCACCGAGTTGGGCTGCTCTTTCAAAAACGACTCCATGAGATCGAGAACCCTGTTTTTGAACAATATTACGTGGTCTTTGGCCAGAACTGCCTCCGCACGCTTCTTGTTCTGGTTATTAGCAGTGAGTGCCGTGTGTCTTTCCCTGAAGATTCTAGACAACTCCTCGTCTATGGCCATCATCTGCTCATCATCCATGGACTCGGATTCGTAGTTGTCGTCATCATCACCAAAAGAATCGATCTCATCGAACTTGACTTCTCCGTCGTGCTGATCAATTCCAAGCGCATTGGCGAGTTTAATTTTGGTTTCCTTCTCCACTGCTTCGTTAGCAGATCTGCGCTCGGTATCATCATCCTCTTCCTCTTTTTGGTCACTTTCCTGGCCAGGTTTCGTGTTACTTTCTTGGTTACTTTCTTGATCACTTTCCTCGCCACTTTCCTCACCATCACTCTCCTCTCCGCTGCCACTGGCTCCAAATTCTTCTTCGCCTTCAAACAAGTTCTTTTGACCTTGTGCATCCTCAGACACAGCCAAGATTTCAAAGAAACGGTCGAAGCACTTCGAGTTGACATTTAACTCTCCGTCGATGTACTGGCACATGAACGACTCCCACACGATGTTGGAAATTTTCTTCAACAAGCCGGATTTGCGGGAAATGAAGGAAAGAATGATTTCGGTGATAATCACACTGGAGTCAACGTCATCGCTATCCTCACCAAAAGTGCTCACGTAGCTGACCTTTAAGTCCTCTAAAACACTTACCGTCTCACCTTCTCCAACATACAACTGAAGAAGAACCATGGAGAACAATAACTCAAAACAGTAGTGCTGGTCTTTTTTGGCTGCATCTCTCTTCATGGCCTGCTTGATGCCGTCCAAGGTCTCCAAGGTTTCGTCTCTGATGGAAGCCAATTCGCCTGAAAGGTCGAGGATCAACTCAAGATCTTCCTTTTTTTCGAGCTTCTCCATCTGCTTGACGCAGTAGAGCGACCAAGAATGGTCCTTGCGTTGTTGCGTGATAAAGTCAGCCAAGAACAAGTTAAGCTTTTCATGCGCTGTTTTCTGCATGGTCTGCGACGCGGTGGGGCCCTTTAAAGGCTTAAAGTAGCCTTGCTGAATGATAAACTTGACAAATTCGTCCATGACTTTTGTGGGCAAGTTTTGGAGTTTTTTGGTGGATCTGAACAAGAGAAGCATCTTATCCAAAACCCACCGGAGAATCATATCATTGGAGTACTTTTGATGGATGGGCTCGTCTGAGAGTTGCATGTCCTTTTGAGACTTCAAAGCACTCTTGTATCGCTGGTACAACACGTCATATATGCCAGACACTAGGTATTCGGGAGTGAGACCAGATAACGAGTTAGGGTCTTCCACTTGACCCAATACTCCCACAAGCGAATCGATGACCTTGATCTTGGTGCTGATGTCCAAGTTCCAATAGCCTCCTGCATCTTCTGCAATGATAGCATGAAGACAGGGCACAAGCTTGGGCAAGTCGTCGTTGCATGTTTGGATGATGGAGTTCAAGGCCTTTTTGGAAAACTTGTTCAAGAGTTGTTCGCTTTTTCTGGCGTTCAATGCAAGACACCGTAAAAGATTTGGCGTCAAGGTGTAGCCCACCAAAGAAGCGGGCATTTTAACCAAGAATCGGGTAAAAATGTCAAGGCCCCAGTACTTACGCTCGGGAGAAGATTTCTCGCCGAACATAGTATCGTCAATAACAGCATTCCAAAAGTCCTTGAAGGTAATAAGCTCCACGGCATTGGCCCTAGCCTTTTTCTTTGGCTGGCTGGATGATTTCTTGCGTTTCTTAGATCCTTCGCTGGACTCCACGAAATCGTCTTCTTCCTGTTCAGCAACTTTGAGAAAATGAGCCAAGAGGTAGTCCCACACGAAAGGGATCTTGGCAGACCACGAGCCCTTTTGCTTGCCGTTCTTTGACATTTTTGTTTGTTTTCCTCCATTCTCTTTTTCATCGTCATCCAATCTGTCCACAACTTCGGCATCTTTTAGGACTTTGGCCAAGGTAGGCAAATTTTCTTTCGCCAAAGGATCGTTATTTTTCCATTGGCTGGAAGAACGCAACTGGTCACAGAGTCTATGAAGGTCTTCCCTAGGAATACTCATGTAAACGGCAAGACCCTCGGTGGTAAATACCAAACCCTCATCGCAGATGCTCTGCAAAAATGCCACGGTGGTCTTGTCGTCCAGGAATCCTGAAGCCAAGTATTCCGTCACGAATTGGCACATCAGGTACATGGCTGTTTCTCTCAACCAAGACTTCATTCCAGATAAATGCACCAAGGCCCCAATAAATTTAACCAAAATTTCCTGCGACGAAGCTTTGGTATCAAGCAACAACTTGGAGTTGATCAAAGCCTGGAACCCAAAAAGACGCCCGAATAGAAGTGCCCGGATCTGCAGACCCTTCATGGATGTGGAAACACGGCTTGCCTCGATGAGTTTTTCTAAGTACGACTCAATACTCAATTCATGAGCTTCACGTAGCACAAGGTCACGAATAAGCTCGGTTAAGGCCATGGAAAAGCCGTACCGGGCCGACTGACGGGTGGAAGTTAAACCTTTAATAAGTCTGTTCAAAGCATAGTCCCATTCTTCCTTCGAATTTTCTTTGGAGAGTTCCGAGAGCAAGGCCGAAGCCGCCTGGATACGCTCTTCAGGTACTTCCGACGCGAGTTTATAATAATGGTCTCTTGAAACAGTCATGGGGACTGCGTAGTATAGTACGTAGAGGAGAGATGCGATGTGAATTTTCTGGTGCGCGATGCGCGGGGCTGGCAACAATGTTGAATTAGTGCATATACACGGCTGAGGCCAGGCCTGACCAAAGCATGATTGACAATAAATTGATTTGAAAATCACGCCTATTAATCTGACAAAAACTGACCTCATCTAAGACTAAAAAATACGTCAGTCTGATCGATACCGGTAGTCTGACCGATAACTGCTAGTATAGAGCTGGATGTTGAGAATCCGAGCTTGATGTTGAAAGAACCGATCACGTGACCGTAATTAGTTGGGGATCACCTTTGGGAATGGGAACGTGGGTCCGACTTCCTGGATGGAGATCGAAGCAGCCCACTGACCGAGGTACACCGCCTCTGGAATGGACTTTGCCTGCACCAAAGCAGCCACGAATCCCGAAGCAAATGCATCTCCAGCTCCGTTGGTGTCAACAACCTTTTCTTGTGGCAACTCCACCACCTTGTACAGGTCGACGTCGAAAGCATCCTTCTTGGCGTCGTAAGTCACAGTGACGGTTGGCTCGGTACCCTGAGTGAAAACAACCGTTCTAGGCTTTTGGGTGTTTTCCTTAGGCAACTTGGCAATGTGTTTGGCAATCTCCGTGACATCAGTGGTGTTCAAGCCATGAGATTCGGCGTATGCAGCTGCCTCGGACTCGTTGGCAATAATGAAGTCACAGTATGGAACAGAGGCGTCCAAAGCGTCCTTGAAGAATTGCGGAATGAAAGGAGCTGAGAAGTTCAAGGCGAAGGTCTTGTTGTTCTCAGCAGCGTGTTGACCCAAAAGCTTGATGGCCTCAGGCGAAACGGTCAAGTGGAAGCCTCCAATGTAGAAGAACTTGGCGTTCTCTACGTATTCCCAGTTCTCCTTCTTCTGCAAGTGGGAAGGAGTAAACTCGTTGGCAGCAGCCAAGTCAGTAACCAAAGATCTGTGCTTGCCAGTGATCAAAGCAGCACATTTTCCGGTGGCCGTCTTTTCCTGGACCTGGTAGAGGGTCTTCAAGCCATAGGTATCATTAGCCTCGTTCAACTGGTCTGCGTAAACATCAGCACCCACAGAGCCAAAGTAAGCCACACTGTTAGGAGGCAAGATGTACTGGGCACCTCTGGCAGTGTTTTGAGCGGCTCCACCGGCCACCAACTTCAAACCTGGCATCTTGAGCACCTCCTCGTAGATAGGCATGTGCTTTTCCTCGACCAAAATGGCATCGTCGGCCTTCAACGAGTACTTAGCCAAGTACTCTGCATCGACGTCGACTTGCAAGTCCAACAATGGGTTTCCTAAACAGACCAATGGGTAAGACATGTGATTGAGTAGATATAAAAAAGTGGCGTGGAAGTGAACGTAATGTCCGAACGCGCGACACCTCGTGCCGAGTCAGATCGAGCAGATCCAGCAGACAGGCCGAACCTTAAATTCCATGGCATAGTTGAAGCATTTAATGATAGATATTTATTTTGAACAAGTATACAATTCATTCTACAGAACAGCATCAGTACAGTAGAAGAAAAGTTCGGCTAAATTCATACTAAATGAATGTATGCTCATGAGGGCCGAAAATCATCTGGTGGTTATATATTTGGTGGACCATTAATGATTCTCGCGACGCGGGTCATATCTAAAAGTAAAGCAAATATATACCCTGGGTCTTCCTTTAAAAAATTTACGTTTATGTTGATTTAATTAAGATAAGAAAAGTTTCCATTACGCAAATCTTCTTTAGCTTCAGAAAGTAGTTATCTTTGAAATAGCCCACTATCCAGCCAGTGGACAATTGATGAAATGTAAGGTTTCAGTGCTTATTTATTTTGAACACTTCAAGTTCCTTTGAGATGATCTCTCTTTTCATGGTACTGACAGGACTCGAATAAGCTGGCCCCTTGGGTAACTTTACTCTGTCCTGCACACTATTTGCAAGGCACTCGTGTGACGTTAGCCTGAACCACCATAGGGCCAATTTAAAGCCTACACTGGCAGAATTGGACCCAATCAACATATGGTTTTAGCCATCCACATAATAATAGCCAGTCACCCTGGTACATAGTAAGCCAATTTTGCCGGGATGCGGAAGTCTCTGTAAGTAGCCTGGATATCTCTTTAAGGAAGTATGCAATGAATACAACGAGGGAAATTAACAATAGTCTAATGATATCTTGTTTTGATCGTTAATTATTAATTTGAGATTGAATCTGAAAATAAACTTACAGTTATTTTATCCCTTTCTCCCTACTCTGCTAGGTAGCTAATTCTCAATGTATATTATAAAGTGGTATGGTAGTATCGTTTAGTATTGCGAGTAACATAGACTTTTTGTAAGAGATAAACACTAAATTGTATGATATTAGTTACTATAGTCCATACAAACACAATTCAAAGTACCTCTATATCAAATTCATTTCTGCTGTAATTTTTGAACTAATTGAAATTCGTTTCAAATGGAATTCCAGATGTGCCTATTGTGCCCGTATATTGAAATGGATAATCCTGAGTTTTTTTTTTAAACTCAACAATTCCAAAAAACGAACCTTCGAGTAATATATTCACATGATACGAATATTCCAAATTAGTATTTTTCATGTAGAGAGGTTAGACTTTGTAGGAAAACTAAATTATCGAACTAGGAGAACCACTTCAAGTGANATTCCAAATTAGTATTTTTCATGTAGAGAGGTTAGACTTTGTAGGAAAACTAAATTATCGAACTAGGAGAACCACTTCAAGTGAGCCAGATTTGAAAACTACCAGATTGTATCAAAAAAGGGGGAAACACATAATGTGAAAATATAACGAAAAAAAGTACTCTAATCTTTCCACTTACGGAACGTTTGTGTATTGATACAGTAAAAAAGGTCCACTCATTGATGATTTTCCCGAGAGGAATCTGTCAATTTTTGAAATACCAAGAGGATTCCGTCTTTATTCATGCAATGGTGTGTCATAGATTTGATCACATGAGTTATATATTGTAGCAAACTCAGAACTTACCGGATTATCTGCTCGTATTCTCCGCTCCATATTGATTAGCCATGAATGGAAATTGATTCTATTCTGTTTTGAATTTGCATATTTTTACAGTTATGAAAATTAGGCTGTAGCTATGATTTTTTGATTAAATTACAGAGTACAGTAGTATCTGGTCAAGTCATATATGGACATACGGCTATGGAATGGTAATGGACGGAGCTTCGAAATTGGAAGGTGCGACCGGAATTGAATGGTTCCGAGGCCTCTAAAAGTGCAATTAAAGAAAGTACCTAACATGAAAGCCAGCAATAATGTCAGAACTAGGTAACCCCTTCTTGAGAGTCCAAGGCTGTAAAGGGGATGTTTCGGGTTGGACGTTTTTATGCTGGTGAACTTTGGTTTACGAGTGTTTGAACTAATTCCAAAGTCCCCAATGGTTTCCGTCACAGCCAATCCAATGACCATGCCTTGTGTTTGGTATTGGCTATATCATCAAAACCTAAGTAGCAAAGGAGTCATTAAATGAAAAACTGAGGTCAATGACACTGTACTAGACAGCTTGTTGTATCATTTAGGTCGTGCGCCGCTCATAATGCGGTACACAAACGTGATACTGTTGAACGTGAGGAACCAGTACATCTCTGTGCGTGTCTGCATATAAGCAAGAGCAGATGAAACAGATCGTGGTCTTTTACATGCTGGCGGTGGCGACGCCTCCGGGCGCC